>JAFVLL020037011.1:0-24731 GCA_021397915.2 Tor tambroides | reverse complement strand
TAAGACAGGCCTCATCCGTTTCCCACCCCAACTCTCTCTCGCTCAACTTCACGCTTGTTCCTTTAGCTATTCAACAGCCTTTTCAAGAACTTTAAGAAGAGCGGTGAAGGAAGTTTGAAACACTTTTGGGAGTGTTTTTCGTCTTTGTTGTTTAATGTGTTATTCCTGAATCTTTTCTTAGAGGTGATATTGAGTTTTTTTCGTGGCCCTCAAAAGCTTAAAGGCAGAGGTAGTAAAGCTCCTTTGTTTTACGCACAGACAGAAAGCCAGGTCTTAGCGTCTTTGAAGTGCACAAAGCATCTGGGCTTACCGCCATCCCAGTGTGGATAAAGGACTGATGTCTGGGATGAATTCAAACCTGCAGAATTAGACGCTTGCATTAGGCTTTATCTGCACTTCTGTTTGGCTAAGTGAGGCTGGACCTTGCATACAAATATACCGCAAATCTTCATTCTAAAGCCTGCAGATCTATGGATGGTAACACTTTCTGTTATCGAATTATTTACTTGTGTTCTTTAATCGTCAGTGGTGGTTTGACAAGAACGGTGGGCTCTTGGGGTGGTCACTACTCCTATGTTAATGTGCCCTGTTGGCCACCCTCTGTTTGGGTTGCAACTAGCTGCTAATTTTAAAATCTCCAGTTTCTGCAAGGCTGTTTAAATGACAAAACATTTCACATGTGTAAGCAGAGCGTATTCCATATTAAAAGGTTAGGCTAAATTATTCACACCAGGAGAGTTGTACATGTTGTGCTTGAACACAGCAAAAAAATATGTTCTCTAAATGTATTTATAAACAATCTTTTGCAATCAAAGCTTTTATAAAGCAACATAAAATACTAGCGAGATCTACTCAGCCACTGTTTAAAACATCATTAGTTTTTATATTTAGCAAATCTGACTGAATTTAAACATGCAATCAAGCAACTTCTGGCTATTTTCAGGTTAGATGACAAACGTGTCAAACTGCAACAGGCTAAGCCCATTTTCAAAATGTATCAAACATAAAAGAGTAAACAATATAAAACACACCGCGTGAAAACTTGAGGACCTGTATACTGAAGTGTTAACCACTGCTTTAGAAACTATTTAGAATATTGCATTGTTTTTTATGGGCGAATTCACGACGTCAGTTACACATACATAACCTACTACAGATTCACTGTTCATTCACTTAATTTTTTGTGCAGATTGAAAATGCAATATTGTTTACACTGTAGATATAGCGGATTAAACTCATAAGTGAGCTAATTAAGTGACAAGCAAAGATGTTCACCAGTTTACCGGTGTTTAGCTCAAACAACTCAAGCATGGAAATTCTCAATATTTATGACTGAATCAAGTCTCTCTACATTTTTCTTCTTTGTTGATACAAACATGCAAAACATTGTTAATATCTTGCAGTTTTATTTTTGCAAATAAAATAGATGCTGTTTACACAAAGTGAAAATAGCAGTATTTTCTTAGCAATAGATTCTATAAATACTGTAAAAATAGCAGTATTTTTTTATGCAATAATTGTATAAGTATTTAGATGCTATCTATACTATTTAGTGCAAATAGTGACAGGTATCTGCACCTTAGTATTGTAGTACATTATAAAACAGTATGCAATAATAATGTATTAAGTGTAAATTATTATTTTTATTGAAGTGATAAACGGATGCCGCCTTGGGACAATAAAGCCTGCCTGATCTCATGATAAAAAGTACCTGTGGGAAGACGTGAAATACGTACCTATAAGTACATATCACTGCAGTTTCCAACAGAAATGAACACTAGAGGCAGTAAAGCAGCAAGCACTTGCAATCATTTTCGTGCACAGTTATGATTACAGCTCCATATGTTTCTCTTTCCGGCCATAGAAAGATCGCTCGGCAGCTCAGTTGGAATAGAACTGGACTTAGGATGCGGAATCCCTGGGTACGAATCCCGTGAAAAACATGACTCATGATGAAAGAGCTGAAAGATGAGAGACTGAAAAACGAGCTAAAATGCCATGTTTGCGATTGCGTTTTTACGTCACATTTGCTTTTGTTCATACTATTAGGTAGGTTTAGGTGTAGTGCAGATAGTACGTCATTTTAAAACGTCACGAAGCATTAGAGTTATAACGCCATTCAACGGGCCCCCTCAAAGCACGGGGCCCAAAGGACGGCACTTTATTTTCCACTTTTTGGTGATTTCCTTCATTTTTATTAAAAACAAATGTCTTTCTGAAATGATTTGAAAAGGCAGAAGAACAAGTTCAGCAAAAGGGAGCTTTGAACTCAAGTCGATCGTGTCAAAAAATCACCACCATGCGGTTTACTACCTACGCCACTGTAGCTGTTTTGGAGTAGTTGGTGGGTGGAGTTGGTGTAAATAGCCTCTGCCAAAAAGACAAGCTCTTTCCACTTAGTGTAAATAGACATAAATAGATCTTATTATTTTGTTTGTAGTATGTTTTAATTTAAAACACTTTCAACTTATCTTTTCAACTCACGCTCAAATTTTGCCATATATTTGAACTCTTTTGTTGTATTCTTGTCTTCTGAGATTCCTGTTCCAGTTTTTAGTCATTTTGTAGTTTATTTTATGATTAGTTGGCCTTCAGTGTGTTCCCAAGTTGTACCTTGTTTCTTTTTTATTCCTTGCATATTTAAGCCCTGGTTTTCCTGTGTTTCATGGTCAGTTGTTAGATGTTCATGTTCCAGCTCTATGTGTTTCCTGTTCCTGGTTCTATATTTGCTTTTCTTATTAAACTTCCTGCAGATAGATCCATGTCTCTTCCTGTCATCCTTTGCTTCCCATGTTACATCAACAATTTTATCATAAGATTACAGACCACAGACTACCAGTATTATATTATTGGCTCATGACCCAAATGTACATCCCACACTGTTTCTATGTAGAAAATTTGCAACACTACACAACATTCATATTCATATAGTAGAACTTCTCTATACTGTATTATAGCTTGATTGCAATTATACAATGCTTTGAGCTATTTAAGCTTATTAAATAACACTTTCTGATAACTGAACTTGTGGTCGGTGAAGGCCATCTAACCAGTAACACAAGACCCTGCAGTGGAGAAGGCGGATACAGGAAATGAGCAGGCATGAGAGGACTGTGGATTGCATCCGCTGTCTTACTTCTGGGAGCCTTGTCACTAATGTTCAACTTGGCTATAAATCATTCAGCGAAAATTACTCTATGGAAATAAACCAGGAAAAAAGAGGGTATAGAATAATCATATCATAAAGAGTGATATAAATAATTATAAGAGTACGCTGAATAGCAGAGGCATTCGGTGCTATTAATTCACTTTTACAGGGGCTGCTGCTCAGATTTTAATTAAACAAAATTAATATTTAATTTTAGCATGGCATTTATGAGCTATGGCTGCGCATGCTGTCATATCACATGTGTGTAAGAAGAGTCACAGACCATGTTCAAAAAATATGAGATGTCTTTCATTTCAAGTAGACTAAAGTTTTTTATATTCCAGCTGACACCAGGGGCCCGTTTCAATAAGGAGGTTCAACCAACTCTGAGTTTAAACTTGAACTCAGAGTTGACTTACTCTGAGATGGGAAACTCTGAGTTTTCGGTTACAGAACAGCTGAACTGAGTTAGTTTACTCAACTCTAAGTAGGTTGACTCTGAGTTAAGCGCGTGCACCACGACTATGAAAAGTCATGATCAGCGGAGCGCCGAAATTACGATTCACCATGGCAACAGCTCCCTCAAAAAGACGTCAGCGCGCGTACTTCCGTCAATGCGTAACTTTAATTCTTAATAACTGTCAATAACTTAATAACTGTTATAATATCAGAGGTGAAAACTGTAAATTATTGAACTAATATTCATTTTAATGGTATCCCATGGCCACAAAAAAAAAGGAAAAAGACAGAAAAAAGAAACAAGAACGTGGCAGCAGCTAAAAAAGAAAGTATAAAAACACAATTCAATCAAGGTAAAGCTTTAAACATGAAAGGTTCATGGGTGTGGGCTAAATGACTTTACAAACATTTGACATTAAATATCATTCAATGTCTATTTCAATGCGCTGCAGCTTTTTCCACATAGTCTAAAACACTCTTTTCACATAATTAAATAATCTCTAATCTAACCTGTTACATTTCTTAATTAGAGTAATAAAATTAACTACTGACTTGTCGACAGCAAGAAGGCAGAGGGAGAACCTGCAGCAGCACCACTGACAGATGAAGAGGAGATGGTCAAGTATTGGAAGATTTCTTAAATCCAAAAGTAAAAAAGAATAACTTTTGCTTTTGTATTAGGAAATAAAGATGACCAAAAAATTGTGAATAATTTGTTTATTTAACAGCTGTGGTGGTGGTTACGGCTCGTACTAACCCTCCATCTGGCATCCTTCCATTCCATAAAGTAATCAGTTTCATTTTCAGAAGGTACGAGGGTGGGGATATGCTTGTCATCAAACTCACTTACATCTTGGATGGCCTGAGGGTGAGTAAATTTTCAGCAAATTTTCATTTTTGGGTGAAATATTCCTTTAATATTTGATTTTTGAACATTGTTTGTACACTATTTTGAGTGCAGAGATACACTGTACATATAGATGGTGTGAGGGGCAAGTAAAAAAAAAAAAAATATATATATATATATATATATATATATATATATATATTTACTTTTTTTACTCTCTCTCTCTCTCTCTCTCTCTCTATATATATATATTTCTAGTAATAAAACAGACAAACAAAAACACTAGTATTTCACGAGATGTCCACAAGCATCACCCAGAACAGCATAAGAGAGTGTTTGCATTTAAAAGGCTCACTAACTTTCAGGCTCCTTAGTGCACTTCAGTGTGTTAGCCAGCAATGTTTTATCATTTACCAAGTCAAGAGAGAAGTGTGAATGTGCAGCATACCAGCAATAAACGCTCATCACAGCCATATGGAACAAATTAGGTTTGTGTTGATTCAATTCACCTCATATAGTTGTAATGAGAGTGAATCAGCCCGAAAGCACCATGCCGCCAACACCCCGCATAGCTAACAGAACTTTGGAGGCTGCGAGCGTGTTGATGCAAGCACGGGGCAATCCTCTGATGTGGTGTTGAAAGTTTTATTTGGACAGCCTGGGCAAGAGATCCAAATGCATCATCAGAGGCTTTTTAACTCGCAATTACAGCATTCTGGCATTAAAAGCTGTAGGTTTCTGTCATACCGAACTCCTGCGACAAGAACGTCTTACCTCCGGCTGATCAAGTTCTCTGGTGGCATGATAAACATCTCTTTTCGTCATAAGATTGGCTGAAAAAGGCAGATGAGTCTGATCATCATTCGTTCCCAGTGGTGAGGCATCCCTCTATAAAAGTGATTTCAAACTAATGGTGAGTTACTGGGCCATGATTCAGAATCTGATTTCCAAATCTCTAGTCTCAAGTGGTGCACATTAATTCTGTACTCAACATCATGAATTCCCTCTTGAGCTTATTTTAGAAGTAAGACTGTCATCATGAAAGTATGCCACACTTGCTTGTCGTGCAGACATGAAAGCTGATATTTTGTCATTAAAACAGCATAAACATGAATAAATAAATCTATTTCTAGTATAACAATGCAGCATAACGGCATATTCCGTTCCTTAAGATCTGAGCTTGTGCTCTGACCTCTAATTCAGGTGAGACAGCAGGGAGTGGTGAAATACTCAGATATTCTGTAATGATTTCACATCACATAAACTAAAATGAAAATAATATTAATAATACATGTCAGCCAAAGAGATCATACGTCATATTTTCTGATACTTCAAGTCAAACCACCTTTATTTTTAAAGTGCTTTATACAATAGAGATACGTCTTAGCCCAGCCTGAAAGAGGATGCTGAACAATATCCCATGATGCCATTATGAACCAGCTCTCTCTCTCTCTCTCTCTCTCTCTCTCTCTATATATATATATTCTAGAATAAGTCATACAGTCATTTTTGGTGTACTTAAGATGGAATGACTTTGTATATTTTTAAATCACACAAATACATTTACCAAAAAAAAAAAAGATCCACATATTATGGAATATTATTCAGTTATTCCAGTTATGCAAATACAGTGTAACTAAACAAATTGCTGGTATTTCAGTGGTGTCTCAAAAATACTGAGCTGCAATGCACTTGAATTTAAAGATAACATATATCATTTTCAAAGGTTCACCAGATGCATAGAAAAAAAAAGGCTGTTAAATCGATTCCAGAAAGATTGTTGCCGTCTACTGCATTGGTTGCAGATTGCCCTGGGGAGGAAGTGGACTTCTCAACTCCATGTCTCAAGTTGATGCAGCAACCATCACTGTAAAGGCTGCTCAGCAAGATTAGCATTATACAGCAGTGAGAGGTTAAAAAGTGTTCGCTTATACCTTCAAATATCTCACTGTGACCTGGAAAGCATAATTCTCTCTTCCCGCTGACAGATGCATGACTTCCATCTGTGTGCTAGCTCTCAACAACAAACAACAACAAAAACTGTTGGAAAATTGTCTTGTTAGGTGCATGGCGAATGCTCACAAAATGAAACGTTACATTCACACTTTGTCCACTGTTAGCCTTCAAAGTTAAGAAATAGTTGATAAATAGTACTTTATTTAAACGTATTCATTATTTAATTAGAAATATAAAATGTAAACACACAGTTTACTATTAGACTACTACAGAGTACACACATATATTATATCTAATACTCACACTAAGATGTGTCCTTATGTCTTTATGTATATTTGACACCCGAATCCACTCAGACATCTCCATAAACTGAGACGACCTGGAAGCTAACTGATAGCTATTGATCTCTCACTGTTTGCATGTTCAACCAAGCAGACGAGGCTTTTTTATCGACTATACTGTGTATGAAACGCAGTATACATTGGAAAATTTTCCATCTACTGTAGTTAGAGGTATTGATGGTCTTTATCAGGATATTTCTGTATCTTCTTCAATGGAATTGATTCACCAAAAAAAAGAAGTCATCCAATCTTACAATATCACATGACAATCTCAGTTCAAGTCCATGAGTATTTAATCCTTCCTGACCACATGGCACACTCTAACAGCTGACTATAAACTTCTTAAACAAATATTGGAGACACCTTAATCAATCTTAATTAATTAAAAAGCAGCTTGGTTTGACTAATTATCACAGCAAGAAAGCATGAAAAAAGAAAGACAAAACAAGAAAATATTATCCAGAAACATCACCTTTTTAAAAAGCTTCAGTACTAAATTGGTAGATTAAAGGCTGTTTGTGATATGACTGAATAAATTAAATCAAACAAATCCATGAAACAGTGGAGAAAAATCTACATGAAAAGCGGGAAATTACATTAAGATGAGAAAGTGATCTTTTAGTGTCAATTGCTGAATTCTGTATTATAATTTTAAAAAACTGTAAAAATCACCTGTGAGCAGTTAACAAAAACAGATCCAAGCCACTGTTGAAATGCTGAAAAACAGTAGTGGTGTGTCGTTCCTGAATGTATCAGCATTTCTGAACAAATTGGTTTAATGAATGATTTAATTGCTCACTCATAAAAATGGTGGCTTTGGTTCCTGAATGAAACATCATTTTTGAACAAATTGGTTGAATGAATGATTTGTGACTCACTTTGTTTCTTAAGTAATCAGCGTTTTCGAATGCCTCAGTTGCATGAATGATTCACTGACTCACCCAGCCTTGTTGGTTGGCTGAGTTCCAGTTCGATTTGTTTTTATGCCCTTATCCTCTTTAGCTTGTCTCATTAACTCCGATGTACGTCATTGATTGCATTGCACAAGTGGCCACTACTGATAGAACCCTGGCAATGGGTTGAACTGGAACGTCCTAAGCCCTTGATCACTTGGAATCCACTATGGAGTTGGTTTATTATTTAAATTTTTTCATTTACAAATGTATTTGATATAGCATTCTACATGTATATGATATGCTTGGGCTATTTTAAATATTTAAAAATGTATACATCACAGAGTTGTTTGGGGTGGGGATAAATTAAACGTGATCTGCGCTGACATAATAATCATGTTGCATTGTGGTATATGAAGTGGTCTGAAGTGTACATATGAAATAGATTCACTCCGAGGGGTCGAGGGTCTATCCATATAAACTTTCCTCATTCACTTCACAAAGTGGAACAAACTTCAAAATGGGGTTTCCCCAAGGGAAAGTGCTTAGGGAAGTTTGCAAGTGTATGTGTAAAAGCTAAGTGGAACGCAGCCCTTGTTTGGTTCCTAAATGGCTCAACATTTTTGAACGATTCATTTGATTGAATGATTCAGTTGACTCACTCATAAAAACAGTCACTTGCCACCACCTACTGCCTGTAGATGTAGACCAGTGCTAATAACACTAATGCACAGACTGACCTAAAACATATGAAATATTTTTTGAAAACAAAAACAACAAACTATGTAAGAATTAACACTGCAGTTTATGCAATGTTTTCCTTTTCAAAGTACCATTATCTAACACTGGTCTCCATCATGTTTCAAGGTGTCTACACAGAGTTACTCTCATCCACTGCAACTTTTGCTGCCCATCGAGTCGTGAACCTGTGTGAATTCTGTCTGCTTACTCTCTCTCCCTCACTCACTCCAGTTCAAAGCACACAGGTAAAAGCACAATCAGTACCCTGGCAACCAGGGGGCACTCTGTCATCCACCTCAGCGAATGCTGTCTGTGTGATGTCCAGCTTTTAGCTCTGCTGGGTTAATAGTTGGAGACCTCAATAGGCAGACAGGGGTTTCTCATAGAATAACAGCACCTTTCCCCTTTCCGCTGCTAAAATGGACACATATCAGCCGACACCTTGGTCTCACGTCTCTCCTTGAGACAGGAAAAGCATTCATGCAGAATGCCTGAGTCCAGCAGCAAATCATTCTGATTTTTTCCAAAAAGTAACAAAAAAAAGAGGACAAGCTTGTCTGTTTGCATTTATGGAGCTCAGCAAAGAGAACATGGCATATTATTGAGATGAAGGATGGAGTGAAAATGATAGAATATAATTAATAATGAACATGCACTGATGCAAACGCATCCTGTAGTTGCACATGTATGTGATGGAATGTACATAACGTTCACATTATTTCAGTAGAATGGAAAAATTGAGGTATTTTTGGTGTTGCAATCACATGTAATGCTGCAAACAAGTGGCAAATAAATAAAACATGGCAAATATTGTGCATATTTGCCTTATTAATTTAATTATCAATAAATAAATTAATACATTAAAGTTTGGCTTCAGAAAACTTGGAAGAAAGCTAGCAGTAAACAAAGATCACTGAAGTACATTTTAAAAGAAAATACTAGTTCAGTCAATGTGTTACTTGCTGTATCTTTATAATTATTTGTAAGATTTACTAACAATTTCTGAGTAAAAACTCATTCAAAATAAATCCTCCACTTTTTCTCCAGTGCAGGTTTGAAACAACATGAGGGTGAGTAAATAATTCAGCATAAACAAAGATCCATCACTTGTTCCAAACTTTAACATCTCCCATCACATCTAGTTAATTCCTCTCACAGCTATGGGAAATAAAAGTAGACACAAGCAGTGGACAAAGATGTTAAAATCAATTTGCATTAGAAATGAAATCAGGGTTGCTGATGTTCTGAAGCAGAGAGAGATCAAGATCAGAAGAGGATATAACCACATTACTTATCCAACAAATCAAATTTTAATGGCATGAGAACAATTACATTGGCCTCCACTGCTGTGAGGGGTGGCCTTACATATATACAATATGCCCAGTGAAGAACCCCTGGAGCTAAATGTTGGCTAGAAACACATTAGATGGCCATTAGGGAGCTCCGGTCTGACAGCACTCATCATTCACTTTCTTTCATCCTCAGTGGCCTCCTCGATGGTGAGAGTTTGTATGGATCATTATACACAGAAGACAGTGCATTTCTTATGGGTGGGTAGGGTGTGTTGGGCCGCAGCTTCGAATAAATATCTTTAAATGCGAGAGATTTAGAAACATAAAACACACTGGCAAGGGTTTGTGGCTTATTTTGTCAAATATGAATTAATTATAACGTTTCAAGCCATTATATCTCGTTTGAGCCATCTATACAGACACGTAAGTGTGGCGAATAATTCATGCGTGAAGCGAGTCTCTGTGTGGAATTGAATGGGGAGGCTCTTTGACCAAAAGAAAGCGAAAAAACATTTCTTGTGTTCATTTCAGTCTGTAATTTTCTTCTGAAAACCATCTCTGCTTTACCAGTCACATGACAGAAAGTAATGGATTTTGCCTGAATGGGTGCTGGGCAGACATATTGATTGAAACTCGCTAGAAACTTCCCAAACGAGTCCGTTATATCCATATAAATATTTATTTCATAATAAAATGATAACTAGGTGTGAAATGACTGGTTCTGAAAATAATAATTGGCTGCAACAGGCACATAAACAAGAGCACATTTCAACTCCTGTGAGTTAAATGGTAAATTGTGTAATCTCAGAAAGCGTGGAAAAACTATCGTGTGCCTTGACTGATTTGGTGAGACGAAAGGAAAAAAGGGAGGTATAATAGGGAAAATTACACCCTTAAGCACTCTTAAGTTCCAAAAATATCTATCTTAGATATTTAGGACAGTTACACTTTTCAAATCTTTGCTGAAGATGAGACAGTAACACAACAAAACCAACAGTCTTGTCCTGCTAGATTCTGTGCTCCTAAAGTAAATGTTAAATGCTTGTTTGAGGATTTTTTTTTTTTTTTTTTGGCAACATAATTATAAACAACAACCAGCTGCACTAACCTAATGGTGCAGGAGAATACAGCACAACAAAGTAAACAAAAGCTGACAGCACAGAAAAATTAGCAAACAACACAACAGAATGAATCCACAATTCAATGATATTAACCTACATATCAGTAACAATACCAATGATATACTGACATAAAAAATACCATTAAAGGGGTCATATGATGCGATTTCAAGTTTTCCTTTATCTTTGGAGTGTTACAAGCTGATTGTGTATAGATAAGATCCCTAAAGTTGCAAAGACTAAAGTCTCAAAACCAATGAGATATTCTTTATAAAAGTTAACTGCTGTGTCCCCCTAAAACGGCTCATTCAAACACGCCCCCACATGTCTACATCAAGATGTGGAAAGATTTGCGTAATGCCTCCCAAATGTTCAAGCAAAGAAAGAAGGCGTGGTTTCAGTAACCGCAGTAGTGTTGATGCAGCCATGATAGGGAGAAGTTGTGTGTTTCTAGGCGAAAGCAAAAGCACTTTATTTGGCCTTCTGGAAGTAGATGCATTTAGGAATCATTAAAATTATTTACAACACAACAGCACAACTCAGATGTTCGAATTTGTGCAACGCATTTTATGGACAATAGTTTCGTGAACCTAAGAAAGGAGGTAATTGTGACTTTGCTATGACAATCTGGTGCTTCTGAATCAGCCACTGTAAGTATGTTTTGTTATTAGTTTAAGTATTTGTTATTGACTGTTCAAATGCGGAGTTTTGCGCGTCTTGTATGTGTGTGTGTGTGTGTGTGTGTGTGTGTGAGAGAGAGAGAGACAGGGTCACATCACAGTGGAGTCTGCGTTCTTAATGGCGGCTTGTGTGCAAATACATACGAGCATTATCACTGTGTCTGTCATGCGACTGTTCCCCTTTCGGGTTTGGACTGATGGTAAAACTAAGGACATTATTAACTGTCTTTATATTTACTTTGAAAGCTGAAGCTTGCGATTATGCTAAGGGGCGTTACATTTCCGACACGTGCTTGTGGTGTTCGGCCAATCACAATGCACTGGGTCAGCTGGCCAATCAGAGCAGATTGTGCTTGTCGGAAGGAGGGGCTTTATAGAAAATGATGAGTTTGAGAGAGGCGGGGCATAGAGGAACTACAACAGCAGTTCTCAATTCCAGTCCTCGCTGCATATTTTGCATGTCTCTCTTAGTTACCACACCTGATTCAGATAACCAGCTCGTTAGAAGTGAGCTCCGTGCATGAATTGTGTTCCTATTGATATGATCCGTACACAGTGCTCATTGCTTTCTACTCCCTGAGCAGGGGAAATGCGTTGAAGTTTACTTTACTTCAGAACATTCATTCACATATGTGACCCTGGACCACAAAACCAGTCTTAAGTGTCAGTTTTTCGAAATTGAGATTTATACATAATCTGAAAGCTGAATAAATAAGCTTTCCGTTGATGTATGGTTTGTTAGGCTCGGACAATATTTGGCTGAGATACAACTATTTGAAAATCTGGAATCTGAGAGGTGCAAAAAAATCTAAATATTGAGAAAATCGCCTTTAAAGTTGTCCAAATGAAGTTCTTAGCAATGCATATTACTGATCAAAAATGAAGTTTTGATATATTTATGATAAGAAATTTACAAAATATCTTCATGGAACATGATCTTTACTTAATATCCTAATGATTTTTGGCATAAAAGAAAACTCGATAATTTTGACCCATACAATGTATTTTTTGGCTATTGCTACAAATATACCCCAGCGACTTAAGATTGGTTTTGTGGTCCAGGGTCACATATTTGCGCTACGCCACCGCCTGCAGCATCTTCACACACAGATGAAACTTACTCAAGTGTGACATAAATGCATCTGTAAATAAATACAATTTAAATTAAGGTCTTGTACACTTTAATGACCTTTAAATGGAACATATACGCTTGTTTCGAACTGGAATCATTGTGGAATATCCTGTGATGTCCACTTTGCAGGGCACTTCCGTTCGAATAGAACAAACGTCTGAGTGATAAGAGATACACACAAAATGTGCAGAGCGGGGGGGCTACAATATTGTACAGTATTTGAAAAATAATGTTTTTTTTGAACATTAAAGCATGTCAACATATTCTGTTACACGAAATACACAAAATAATGATCTTTAAAATAGCATCATATGACACCTTTAAAGTCACTCAACAGTTCCAGTGCAGAATTTACTCTGGCAAACCTGTGGTTCTGTGGCCTAAGATGGCTGTGCCTGGCAAATCACATGACTTGCTCACTCAAAACAGTTATTTGTGTATCAATTTTACTTTATTTTATTTATTTTAAAAAAAAGACTCATAATACTCAGACACATAATATCAAAAATTTAAGTAATTACATTTTTTTACAAACTGCCACTGCTGCACTTTACCTTTAATACAGGAAGTAGTTTGTATTTACATGTTCAGAGTTGAATGGAATTACTTTGAAATAAGAAGATTCATCTGCCAACTGTGATGTATTCTTCAGCTTTACAGAGAAAGTATGTTGAGTAAGTATTTATTGTATCTCTCTTTTGCTGTGTGTGCTATTTATAGTGTCTGCTTTGATATTGGTGTGTTTGTAAAGACGTTTTGATTGCTATTGTGTAGGCCTTAGATTTGCTTTTGGTACCCACTGTGGTTTTGATAACGTAAAAAAATATTTTGTCTGGTTGTGCTTTTCTGGCTGTGGAAAATGTCTGTGTTTTCAATTGGCTAAGGTTTTGGAAGTTAGCATGAGCCAGCTAGCCCATGATGGTTTATGCTGTAACTACAAGATGTGGACAAAATCATCCTTTGATGGCCTTTGAAAAAAAAAAAAAAAAAAAAAAAATTAAATGACTTCCACAAGTAATACATAATTCTATCTATTTTTTAACAAGTTACTAAATTATAAAATTAAAATTCTAATAACAGCAGCTTACTACTACTACTAACAATAATTTTAGAATTAATTAGAATTAATTATTATTACAGCTAATTTTAGTTCATCTACTTCTTCATGAACATTTTATTTTAAAGCAATAGGTAATTGTTCAGCTTTGTTATTGTAATCATTTTATTGTAATTGTTCTGCAAACATAGGCTTTTGCGGTAGCCGGCCAGCGAATAATTACAATATAATCACTTTTTTAAGCAAAACCAAAAACCCATCTCCTTTAGAAGGCTTATTATAATTTGAGGAGTCTAAATGGGACTTTTCTGAGCATCATCTACATGTGTTAGTGTTTTGTTTTAGTCCTGGGGGCTGTTTCATAAAACAAGTTTTCCAAATAAGCCAGGTTTATTTCAGTTAGTCTGACTTATTGTCACTTGATTTGGTTCAAAATAAGTCAGACTAACTGAAATAAACCTGGCTTATTTGGTAAACTTGTTTTATAAAACAGCCCCCTGTACTGTTGTACGTATTCTAGCTTGTTTTAGTTAATATTGTTCAGCACAATCATGGTCAACTATTGTTGTGTGTGTGTGTGTGTGTGTGTATATGTTATAAATAAACAGAGATTGAGATTAAGACAGACAACCATTGTGAGTCTCCAATTTAAGGAATATGTATTTATGTAGCATTTGTATGTGTGTGCGTGCGCCCATTTGCACTGAATAACCCCAAAATAACCTCTGATTCTGCTGCCAGTCAGTTACACTACACAAGTTACACACAGTTACACTGCACATGCTGAAGTACAGACGTGGCTCCTGAGCCGATAAGGTAGGGGCAGCGAAATCGCAGCAAAGCTAATTAGCCAACAAAATTGGGCGGTAGTCCATATCGCTCGGCTCCAGAGAAGCCAATCTTTCTGGGCCCCAAGGGCGCAAACTTGCTGCCTGAGCTGCCTGACATGGGTTGCCATTGATAGCTAAAAGGGTTCAAGTGATTTCCAAGCAAAGTAAAAAGGCAGAGAAAGAGAAAGAGGGCGGAAATGTCTGGAAGTCTTTTACCAGGCAGCCAGCTAGCTTGATGTGTAATGTAAAACAGTTTCTGAATCTTGCATGGCTTTTCATTTTCTGTGGCGTATTTAGAATGAAACATATTTGCATGGCAAATTCAAACTACTGTATATTAAATATGAGCACTTGTAACAATTAGACCAATATGACCTTGAAAATACTGTAAGCTACGCAATCAATGCACAGGCAGCAGTCTCTCGTATCCGACTCTCATAAAACTAAGGTGTGGATCTGTTATCAACCCATATGATCTTGACCTTTCACCCTTAAACACAGGCTTTGATATAGCAGAAACTTATTGACTCTGTGATGGATAAAGTGACATGCATCCAACAGACAGGAAGTATTGACAGGAGTTACATGATGCTGATTATGATTGCAAATGTGAACACTGCCCGTGTCAATGTCATTTGCGATAACCTTCTGTCACCCTGTGCGTTCATGTTGTAGATAGCTTAAATGTAATTTCATGCATATTTATTATTCAGTAATGCCAGCTAAGAGCTCCATTTTACTTTGCAGTAAAGCTCATCAGCAGCACGGTAACTAGGTCCACCGCTGAATTTTTAGCTGTGCGATCCAATTAAATGAAAGTCACATTGGAAATATACAGACAAAACATGATCTTAGATTAGCCGGTGTACACGAACTGCAGCAGAGAGAGTTGGGATTTGAGGAATGGTGAGCTACAACCAGAATAATTGGATTGGCTCACAGGCATAATGCCAATAATTTCCATGGCTCTTCTTTATTTTTATTTTGTCATGTTTTCCCCTCATATTCAGACTTTTGTATTTTTCATTTGCCAAAGGGGGCTGTGAGATAATACTTTACGGTTGAGCCAAAATCAATCCTTTGATCACTTTTCTGAAGATGGCATGAAAATGTAGTTGACCAAACCTCCTGATAAAAAAAATACAGGCAGGAGAACTGCAGTTTGTTTAGCACTGGCCAAGTGGAGAAACATGGCTGATGTCAGAAGCTATTTATGATTTCCATAATGCAGAAAAAGTGGACTAAATTGCAGAAAAAATAGAATTGCCAGTATAATGGTGAATCTCATGTAATTTGGTCAATTTTGATAAAATAAATCAAAAGTAGGGATGTGCAGTCTGCATATTCTGCATGAATGAGCAGCACAGTTTAACTTGATGAAATTGTGGCAAATTTATCACTATTGTACTGTAGAAATGGCAGTTTCTTCATTAGGGCGACACACCACCACAGTATGAAAGAGAGGGATTTTTTTCTATCACAAGTTTTGATGGATGATGATTGTAATGGAGGTAAAGACGATTACAGTGACATACAGGAGTCGTATTATTAGACACGTGCAAGTCCATTATTATTAGTGTGCAAATAAACTAACAGTGTCTGTGTGCTCCCTGCTAGCTTTTTGCACGATCACATTTCAGTATGGTTACATGTCTGGCAAGTGTTTTATAATGGACAGTTCCTGAAGAAGTGGGTTTTTATAGGAGTTTGCAATGGTCAGTGGTGTGAATCCACACTCTGACAGAGGAACTGTTCACTGGTCATGATGAGCCACTTTTACATCACCACATTGAACAAATTCAGAATGTTTTTATTTTCTTTTTTTAATATGTGTTTTGCTCTGTTTAATAATTCTGAATGGATCCGTATATATTTATGTACAGTCAGGTTAAGGCGACTGGTATAGTGGTCTGTTGGCATCACCGTGTGGTCCTTTTTGGTGTTGCAGCTTGACCTGTAGTTATAGAACATGCTCTAAAACAAATTTGACACTTGTACTGTATACATAAATGGTGAGTTATGAAAATGTAAAAAACAAAATGTTTTAATTTGTCTTGAAAAGTTATTGCAGAAAATCCTCAATCTTAATCTTGAACTTGGTTAAAATATATATTTTTTAATTTATTTAAAATGTTTCAAGTCTTAATATTTTTTACTTTTGTTACACTGGGATAATTCATACTGTTACGTGGCGAAAGAGCAGGCAGAGGCGAGGATCTAAATGCAGGGAGTATTTAATAAAAAGATGGTAAAACATACAGGATACTAGGAGCCAGGGAACACAAAAGACGGATGAACCTGAACATTGCCTGACAAACCACAAGTGGAACACAAGCTCTATTTATACAAAAGAAAACAAGCTCAACAAGATAACAAGGGGGTGTGGTAAATGGGAAACACCTGGTGAACCTAATCACGGGGAACCAATACACAAACAGACTACAAACAGACCACAAACAAGGTACAGGAAATACTTCAACATAAAAGTCCAGACAGGGCACAGAGAACATGTAATACATACTGGGATGTATGCTAAAATTAGTGGACATGGCACCCTACCTAAAACAAACATTTCCACCAACTGCCACTGCTTTAGAATGTACTTCTCAAAGTAGTAATAATATATTAGTAGTAGTAATAATAACAATACAAAAATATTGAAACTAAGGAGTATTAAATAATTTTTAAATAGACCTCTGTTTTCCAACATATTGTTTGCCAAAAAATAAAGTAAAGAAATCTTACTAAAAACATTAATTCAATTGTTCATGTTTAATGTCTTTGTTTAATTGTCACCAATTTTGATTGTAAAATTTTATCAATCCAGAAAAACTAAAATGGACAACACAAAATTTCTGAAAAAAAAAGAAACATTTCATAGGGCCCTAAAAATTACATTTTTGTTAAACTTAATAAATTGTATAAATTATTTTAGTTAATTAGACATGCTTTGGGGGAAAATAAAACTAATTTCTTAGGGCCCTATATTCTGGGTATATTTTAAAGGCATGGGCAACTGATCGGTCAAAATACGTCAATTGCTCACATCCCAGAACATGCAATCTGCCCTGTGTGTGTAATTTTGAGAACTTTGTATGTGGATGTTTTTATTTAGCATGCATAAGATATGTAAATATACACTTCAGGCCTGACAACTTAATATATATTTTAGATGGTCCAGTTCACCAAAATCCCTTGAGAAAAACTCGCTGAAAGGGGCATGTTGTGACAGCAATGCACAGAGACAGCCACACACACATTAACTAGTCGGCCATGTATATTTCAGCAATGCAGGGCAATACAAAAGAGAATTTAAAGTGGCAGAAGTG
This sequence comes from Tor tambroides, assembly GCA_021397915.2. NCBI lineage: Eukaryota > Metazoa > Chordata > Actinopteri > Cypriniformes > Cyprinidae > Tor > Tor tambroides. The sequence goes on along the minus strand of JAFVLL020037011.1, from coordinate 6,908 downwards.
AACGCGCTTAGTTCCAATCCACCTGGGTGCAGTTACACCAGGACACGCGTAGCTCCACAGCCGGTGTTAACTCTCGTGTCAGGGGAATGACTCTTTGTGTATGCACTTTAGAGATGTAGATAGCAACACAAGAGACATAAAAGACAGGCTTCATTTCTGCTTCATTTCCTGCCATTTCCACAGAAATATACTTTAAACTTAGACTGGGTAGGAAACATCCTGTCTCAACCCCACTCACTTGTTTCCTTTATGAAATTTTTAAACCAGCTCGACAATGCCTGAAAACTCTATCAGCCTACCATGAAAGCATAAGAAAACATGCTTGAGGACATTGAGAGAAACCTTATGAAGGGATTGAAAGCGAGGGAAAATGTTACAGCCTCATTCAGAATCCTTTTTTTTATTTTATGGTCATTGCACACTGAGTCCGAAATTTTCGCTTGCGTTTTTCCGTTTTTTCGTATTCCCCATCCTTTCCTATCAAAATGCATGTTATGGATGCGAAAACGCAGAACATCGAACCTGATCCGAATTTTTTTTGACGGACGAAAGTTTCGGAGGCAGTGTGCAAACGTGATTGACACAATGTGAGGTCGTATTTATTTTTTAACGTGCGAAAATTTCGGACGAAAATTTCGGACTCAGTGCGCAGAGACCTTTAATCTTAAGGCAGTGTGACTAAGTACTCAGTTGTATCAATAAATAAATTGGGAATACATCAAATACAAAACCATACACACTTCCTAAAGCACAAAGTGGAATGATTTTATTCAAAAAGTTCTCAAAAGGATTTTTATTTTTGTATTTATTGCATATAAATATCCTGTTAGTTTTCTTTTTTTTAAAAAAAAACTGTATATTATTATCTTTATTAATACTTTTATTCAGGAAGGACACATATTGAACAGTAAAGACATTTATCATGTTTTTTTAAAAATAAATGCTGTTCTTTATTCAATAAAGTTGAATAAAATGAAAATCAAGTAAAATGTTTCATGCTTTCCACAAAAATATTAAGCAGTGCAACCATTTTTAAATCTTCAGGATAATAGAATGATTACACTGACATGAATCAGTTTCAGTCGTTTTCAATCAGTCATGTGACACTGAATCAGTTTCACTGTTAATAAATTGCATTTTAAAATGTATTAAAATAGAAAAGGCTATTTTAATATTTTTGATGTATTTTTAGATATACATTTTTTATGTATTTATTTTTAAATAGCCTTAGATTCTGACATGGCCTAGAGCAACAAAACTGTACTGCTGTCTGCGATCTCAAACATCCGCTACTTATTATTCATTTTGTTACGCACAGGAAAATATGGCAGTAGATTTTATAATGTATGGTGTTGTCAAGTCATCCAGCAAATGCGAAGTCACAGCAAACATCTTTAGAAATTTATGCCAGTGGCTTTGTCGAGTCAGGTGGGCGTGTTGTGACGCAATATTCTGATGCTGAGTGTAGACTGAACTTTCGCATATGTGTAATTTTATCAGCTGTATTAGCATCAAGGACACCATGAAATCTAAAGCACTGTGAAATCTAAAGCAGAGGGTTCTGAATAATTCATTTACATGCACTGACATTTCAGTAGCAGCCACCTCATTCACAATAGGTTATGATGATTCAAATTAATTTCGGGAAAGGAATATTGAATATGCCAACTTAAGATGTCAGTGTGCATGTAAATGTTGCTTAATATTTGGGGTAAAAAAAAAAAATTAAAAAAAAACTTATTAGAGTTGGGAAAAAAGTCTCCCTGGAGTTGTTCTGGAGATGTAAATATCAGCACTATACTCTCCTTACATTCATAACAACTTGTTCTCTAGTGCTTTCCCACTTCACTTACGGACGTCTTATGTTCCTGCTCTAATTACTCCCGCGGTTCACACTTTGATCGAAAAGTGCATTGACTGAATAATCAATCGGCCCTCAATCCTCCTGCTTCCTCTGACATCAACTACTTCGGCCTGCCGGTCCACATGATTAAGGAAGTGATGTGCTCTCACGCTGTATTGATAGGGTTGTTGAGCTTTCCCTTACCTCTGCCCACTTGTTCAATCACAGGAGTGGTCAAGGAAAACCGTATTGTAGGTTATCTAAAGCCCACAAAAAAGCTTGATGGATAGTTACCAATTAATCATTTAGGGGCACAGGCTCAGCCGGGGCTTGTTCCAGTCCAAAGGAAATTAAGCGTTGCCTGGCCTGCCTATTCTTCATTTAGGTCCTAATTACAGACTAATGGGTCCCCATTATGTTAATAGAACACAGATCCTTGGATGGCATTCCCCTCTCTTTAGATGATAATAAAGCAGGAAGTCATTTTATAGAGTTTTGAGCAAAGCAATAAATTAGCTAATTATTGTGTACTCTTAGGGCCTAGGTTGTTTTGGTTTATTCAACATTTTGTTACATATACAGCAGATTCTGCAGGCTTTTTGTTTATTTATGGTAAACATATGCATGTTGTTTAGATTCACAGTAATTTTGGGAAATAATTGACATCTTATTAGCACTGTTAATTTAATTTAATGTATTAATTTGGTACAAATAATTATTGTATTTTTTTTTTTTAAAAGAAGTCTTGTGTGCTAATCACATCTTATTTAATCAGAAAATAGCAGCAAAACTGTAAACAGTAAAACAGTAATACTGTGAAATATTATTACAATTTAAGATAATGGTTTTCTGTTTTAATATATTTTAAAATGTAATTTATTCCAGTTATGGTAAAGCTGAATTTTCAGCAGCCTAATTCTAATATGCTGATTTGTTGATCAACATTTCTTATTTTTATCCATGTTAAAAAAAGTTGAGCTTCTTAATATTTTTGTGTTAACCATAATTATTATTATTGTTATTTTTCTGATTGTTTATTTTTTTCTTTCTTTCTTTCTTTTCAGGATTCTTTGAATAGAAAGTCCAAAATAACTTATTTGATTTTTTTTTTTTTTTTTTTTTTGGATAACATTATAAATGTCTATAATCAAATTTTGGTAACACTTCAGTATAGGGACCAATTCTCACTATTAGGTTGCTTATTATAATGCACATTATTAACATACTGGCTGTTTATTAAAGCACATATTTTGCATGACCATATTCTACAACCCTAATCCTGCCCAATACCTGAATTTAACAACTACCTTACTAACTATTAATAAGTTTATTGAGGCAAAAGTCATAGTTAATGGCTTGTTAATAGTGATAATTGGACCTTAAAATAAAGTGTTACCCAAATGTCCTTAATTTTATCATTTTAATGAATCCTTGCTGATTAATATATTTTCTTTATTTCTGAAATATATATATATATATATTCTTTGAATAAAAATTTTAGAAGAACTTATTTGAATTGTGATTTTTTTTTTTTTTTTCATGACATTATAAATCCCTGTAATCAAATTTCTTGAATTGTCTTTAAAGTCTTGGTTGGTTGTGAGTGCAGAACAGCAAAGCTAAGGAAGTGTGTAATGACTGACATGCTGTTGATGTGTCGTCTGTCCTGCCCAGTCATGTCTGTCTCTCCTTTTCGCACATGTCATACAAGGAACATCTGTGGCTCGCTCATGCTTCAGAATCCAAAATGACAACCCTGCATCCTAATGCACACCCAGCAGCACAGTACAGGCGCTGCAGACAGCATATGGGCTCTGGAGTCTTGACAGACTTGCATGCATGCTGTTAATTAAGCATAATTTTAGCACGGCATACATTAGGATTGCTTGACTCCATTAGTTTTTGTTGGGTTCTCTAGACCTATTAGATTTGATTAAGTAGCCATATTTTGAAATGATTATGGTGTGGCATTATTTAGAAATGTGTGTAATGGTTGATTATATATATATGTGTTACATGAATTGGGTCGCATAACACTACGAACCCAGCAGCTCTGGTGGCACCTGCCCCGGTTTGCACCTCAGCACAACTTGTGACCTCATTTGAAGTTAAGAAGTGAGTGAGTGAGATCCATTTTCCATATATAACCTCATAAACCTACAGCCAATTCTCTGTGTTTATGACCAGAAGTGACAGACCAATTCTGCTTGCTCACATTAAAAAAGCATAGTCTTGTGAAAAAGAAATCAATAATTTCACCTGCTTTTCATTTCATATGGGCCGGGGATTGAGGTCATATCCTTCCAAATAGCAATATGTCAGAGATTTATTAGTCTTTTTCTTATAGTGACAGAACATTGAGCGAAAATATTAAATGGAGAGGGCATTACAAGTATTTCTATGAAGTTAGCACAAATATCAAGATGGTGAAATGCTGTAGGACACATCACTTTGAAACTGTTAAATATTTAAATGTTTTAAAAGAAAAAATAGAACAGAAGAATTAAAATGAAAAGATTCACTCTAGCTGGATTCAGTGTTACCTTGAGAATATGCATGTTGGCTTGGCACTGCCAAGAATGCTAACTACAGCCCTGTGTGCTAATTTATGCTGACACACACAGGCTGTCTTTGTAGAGCACCAAATAAATTCTTTTTCACTTTCCAACACAGCTTAGCAGTACCAGGGAGAAAAAAAAAAAATCTATCAATATCAAGGGGGGAAAAAAAAATATATATATATATATATACATATATATACATATATATATATATATATATATATATATATATATATACTGTATATATATATATATATATATATATATATATACATACTGTTTAAGGTTTTACAGTTGAATACACACTGGCACCCTCTAAATCTAAAATAAATCTGCTGTAAAAGAAAGAGAAGGTACCGCAGTGGACTGAGCATATCCTATTTACAGAAGATGTGAATGCATAAGAAATTCTCAAGATTCAGCACCATTTCCAGAATGCTAATTAAATAAGGTAATTTGTCATATTGACCATGTGAATGCCTTTGTACAGGTCAGATTTTCTTGCACAAAATGCTTGTTGGAAAATTTCCAAATCATTCTTGGATTTGGTAACATTTTGCAGTGTTTGTACTGGTGAGTACCAGCCCACTTGGAGCACTGGCTGAATGTTTAATGATGGCTAATTAATTACTTACTAGGCATTTTAGCTGATGCATTCAAAGTAACTTAAAGTATTTGAAGCAATACACTTAATTCCATAGCCCTGGGGTTAAGTGTTTCTCTTAAGGACAGAGTGAAGGTGGTTCATGGGTCAGTCAGTCATGAGGCACTTGAATCTTCAACCTTTTGACATCCAGGGTCATGGTTTGGCTACAGTAGCATGAGTTGGCTACAGTACCCCCCCCTTGTAATTTTATTTATTTTTTATTGCAAAAAAAAAAAGTTTATCTATTCATTATTTTGTTTATTTTTGTTTATAGCATTTCAGATTTTAATTTATAAAATAACATTTTAGCACTTTATTTATTTATAAAAAATATCTATTTGTATTTACTGTGTTTGTATTTCATAATTTGATTTATAGTATTTCATAACTGAGTTTTTTTAGATTTTTGAATTTTATTAATACATTTTAATACATAACTTATTTAACATAACTTAACACACTTTATCATCATTTAATATTTCATTTTATAAAAATAACTTTATTAACTTTTTTTAATTTATGTGTTCTATTTATTGTAATGAGGAAAGCAATACATTTTATTTAACAAACAAAATAAAACTGTGCATAGAATATGCATAAGCTTGGTAGATTTGACTTTCAATCACTGTTGCTTCCCATCAATCACTGTTGTGACTTCTCACTAGTTCTCAATACATCTGCCAGGCATTAGAACAATCTTTCATAATTACTCCTTTTGCTTAACAAGGCTCATTGCTCATCGAGTAGTTCGTTAGGGACTCTTTTGTGTTATTTAATGACAAGCCTGCAGCGGCCTTCATTCTTTTAATGTATGGTTATTGAGATTTTTCTTTCGCTGATCTACCTAAAAACTCAGTGTGCTTGCATTATTATCCCTTTATTTAGCACTTTCATATCTCTTGTGAGTTACTGTTCCAGATGTGCAAAATTGCCAGATAAATCACCTCAGACAGGGGAGGGGTGGAGATGCACCTGCCATCCAAACTATGCTATATCCATCAAAACAGAGACACTAATGAAAGTCGTCCTATAGGGATACAAAAGAGCCCCCCCATGTGTCCTCTTTTCACATAAGCATTTATTCTCTTAACTATGTTATCTGTAATTTCTTCTTGTGTACTGCAATTCTTCACTTCCATTGTGAGAGACAGGAAAAATAAAGACATGAGGTGGGCTGGCTGCTATGTCAAATGCTGAGGTTATGTGCCTCGTTGACAATGTCAGCCTGCTCCTCAGAGGCTTGAGATTTTAAAAAGCTGTTGAAGAATTTCATTGCAAGGCTGACTTCCTTCCCCTCACTTACTAAGAATACTTCATTTCCCATTACAGATAGATCTAACTGCATGGTTTGACCTGAGATACAGGTGCTCATTCTTGTGTAATGTGATGAGATGGCTAATATCTTCAAGGGTCAAGATGATTGTTTCATTAATCTTCATCAGAAAAAAAGACTGTCTAGAATGGCAGCATGTGTCAGATATAGTATAAAAGGATAATTATTATATCTATTTTGTATTTGTCATATCAGATTTGGACAATTAAGAATTGGATTGCTTTTGGTTCGTGAGTGTGGATTTGAATTAGTTTTATGCATACAATACAGGATATTGAATGATAGGTGGAAAATGTATTGAATTGAAATGCAAAGAAACACCAGGATATGATCATTCAGAAACTAATCTGCAACTTTTTTGGATATTTAGATGTAGAGTACATAATTAAAAAAAAAAAATATATATATATATAGTAATAAAATATGGAAACAATTCTCTCTCAGAAAGTGCTGGTAAATTTCACAATTATTTACAAAGAAACAGCAAGTAACATTGAATAAAATGTGAAATTTTGAAGTAAAAAA
>JAFVLL020037010.1:0-14367 GCA_021397915.2 Tor tambroides | reverse complement strand
TCTCAGAAAAGAAGGAAGCAAACTCATTGCATTTGCTGTCGGAGAGCATTTCACTGGGAATCTGACTTGGGGGGGTTTGTCAGTCTCTCAACAGTTGCAAAAAGAGTGCGAGTGTTGTTTAAGTTACTTCTTATAAGGTTTGAGAAGAAGGTCTGTCTAGCTGTGGCTAATTCCACATTGAAAGCATGAAGGCTGTCTTTATAGATGCTATAGTGAATTTCGAGTTTCGTCTTCCGCCACATCCGCTCAGCTTTTCTGCATTGTCTTTTCATACTGGAAGGGATCAAATGGAAGGGATTGATGAAAATATTCTCGAAAATTATTTTTCCGAAAAATATTACTTCTGAAAAAAAAAAACATCACAATTAGAACGGCTGTGCACAATATATATATATATATATATATATATATAGTATAAGAGTAAGAAAGTACGCTATGCCAAATATAGCCATGGACCAGGCAAAAACAGCACAGGTTTTTTTTAATGCAGAAATGGTAAACAGATGGCCAAGATTTGTTTTTCGTGACAGCTTGCTACCTAAACTAAATAGCATTAGCCAGATTCCTCTCCAAATATAGACTAGATTTCATTATTTGCTTTTCTGAGTGTACAACTGTGTTTTGTATTTACACAAGTGGTCGGCCTTTTCAAAACTTTTCAAGATCATTGTGAAATTAGGGGAAATTATGTTGTCTGACTGAATCAATCTGGATTATGTTCGCCTTTCATGTTAAATTATAAGATCTATCAGAAAATATAGTAAAATGCAATACAATTGAGGGTATGCCAATCTTCTTTCTGATATTAAAGCAGATATAAAGCAGATGAACTGCAAAATCAGAAAGGTCCACTGGCTGCTGGTTTATCAAGCGCTGTGCCAAACTAATCTGCTTGATGTCAGTTAATTCCTCTGAAAACCGGCTAAGATGAGGTTTAATTTGCGGTGGAAGTTTTGCCAGAGTCGGTCATGGTGGGCCGAGAAACATTAGCCGTTAAGATGAAGGATTCATCTCCGCAGGACACCACCAGTACTAATGTAGGTCAGAAGATTTTGTGTATGTGTGAGAGAGAGGGGGACATTTGCTGTGACACACTTAGCAGTGGCCATTTGAGACGTTATAAATGTTATAACTGCAGCAGGCTAATGGATCTTGTATGAAAGCTTGTTTCTGCCATGGGGAAAAAAATCGTAATTGCAACTTTACATCAGTTCTTTTTCCTCAGTATTGTGAGGTTATGTCTCACAATTGCAAGTTGTAACTGTGAATTTACATTAATTCTGACTTTTTCCTCAGAATTGCAAGTTATAAACCCACAACTGTGTTTGCATTTCGTAATTCTGTTTTTCTCAGATTTCTGAGTTTACATCTCACAATTCTGTTTTTTCCCTCTGTATTCTGTTACATCTCACAATATTGTAATTCTATTTAATTCATTCTATTCTCTTTTCTCACGATTCTATTTTTCTGTATATTCAGTTGACATCTCGCAATTCTACTTTTTCCTTAGATTTTTGAGTTTACAGATTGTAATTCTATTTAATTCATTCTATTGTCTTTTCTCACAATTCTATTTTTCTCTGTATTACAGTATATATTCTCTATATACAGTTCTATTTTTTCTCAGATTTCTGAGCTGACATCATGCAATTCTGAGTTTAGTCTCAGATTTCTTAGTTTACATCTTCTATTTTTTTTAATCCATAATAGATATTATTTTTTCCATAAAAATCTTAGTTTGTCTCACTATAAAAAAATTTTTCTCGCAATTCAGTTTTTTTTCTGTATTATGAGTTTTCATCTATTAATTCTTATTTTTTACTTACAATTCTGAGTTTATCTCTCACAATTCTATTTTTTTTTTTCAGATTTCTGAGTTTACATTTCGCAATTCTATTTTTCTCAGATTTCTGAGTTTACATCTCACAATTCTGTATTTTTCCCCAAAATGGAATAAAAGTTTAAGTTTTAAAAGTTATTGTGACTTTTTATCTCACAGTTCAGACTTTTTTCCTTGCAATTCTGAGTTTATATCTCACAATTTAGACTTCTCAGATTTGAAAATTCCTATCTCACATTTGCGAGTTTATCTTGCAGTTCTGAATTGCAAGGAAAAAAAGTCAGAATTGTGAGATAAAAAGTCATAATTATCTTTATTTTTTATTCCGTGGAGGAAACAAGGTTCCATAATCTTGACCACATGAACTGAGTGAAAAAGGACCATATTCTTCCAAAAGCCTGATGTTTGTCTCCAAAATGGACCAAAGTAGTCCATATGCCTCATTTGCTTCTATATAAGCCTTTTGAGATTGAATGGGTAAATGATGAGAGAATTTTAATTTTAATAAAGGGAACTATCCCTTTAAGAGGACCATCATGAGACCGTCGTCATGGTCTAGCGGCTGTTTTTACCCTCACACCATGATTCCAGATCATCTGTCTGGACTTGCCCACATGCCGACCTCTCAAAGCAAAAGAGATCCGACTTCACACTAAACTCTTTATATTACTGAGAAAGAAAAACAAGGCCCATTTGATTGCACTGACATCACCTTTGGAGGCAATAAAATGACATCATGATCACTAACAAAAGTCCACAAGACCTGTGCTTATCAGGATATTATACTGCATATCGTGGACTTTGTCTATTTTATCGACACTTTCGTTTTTGCATGTGCTTGTGATTCAGGTCGATTTTTGTTTTTTTCAGTGGTCGGCATCATTACTTTAAAGTATTCAGTGATTATTTTATCGAATGCATCAATCATTCACTGCCTTTCTTTCAGTTTCCCGTGTAATAAAATGTTTTATTGTAAATGCACAGTTATAAACCACAAGTGACAACATACAGTACCATTCAAAAGTTTGGGGTCAGTAGATTTTGAAATATTATTTGTGAAATATTATTACAATTTTAAATAACTGTTGATGAATATGTGAATACATTGTAAAATATAATTTATTCCTGTGATCAAATATGAATTTTCAACATCATTACTCCAGTCTTCAGTGTCACATGGTCTTTCCGAAATGATACTAATATGCTGATTTGCTGCTCAAGATACATTTCTGATTATTATCAATGTTAAAAAACTGTTGTGTTGCTTATTGTTTATTTTTATTATTTTATAATATTATATAATATATATACCGTCATACATTTTGTTTTTCAGGTTTCTTTGATGAATAGAAAGTTCAGTAGGACAGTTATTTGTTTTTATTTTTTTATATCTATATTTTAGAAAACAATATCTATATTATTTGTGTTGTTTTGTATCTGTCTTTCCAACAATTTAATTTAAATAACATTAAAAAATATATATTAATAATATAATGACAAACATGATTTTATACACACACGCACACAACTAAAAAAAGTTTATGAATGGAATATAAAAAGATTTCTCTTGAAAAACATGTCCAACTCATATTTCACCCCACAAAAAAAGAAATAAAATATATTTCACTTAAAGAAATATTAATAAGATGTTTTGTACTATAACATTAATGATTTATGATATTTTAAAAAATAAAGATATGTCACTTAAATAGTAAAATTCTTATACATCATGGCAGTATTTTTTGGTCTGGCTTTTAATTTTTGGTATACAAATTTGTAATCCAGTATGTATATTTATTTTATAACTGATGAGAAAAATAACGAAAATTACAAAAGTAAAATGTCTGGACAATAATGAGAATTTAAGAAAAGTGCATCGTTGTCATGAAAATAATGTTACAATGCAAAAAAACTTAATAGCCATAAAAAAGCTTTATTTTCTTTACACAAATATAATTAATTAATTTATTTATTTATTCATTTATTTATTTTTGATTTTGAGGTTATGTTACACAGCAGAGCCATTAATGTAATCCTCTATTAATGTGCAGCTGAATGCGTTTAATACTCACCGGTGGCGCTGTTGTAGCTGCTGATGGATGAGGTTATAGGCGGCGTCTCGTCGGAGTCCATGGAGCCCGTATCGTCGTCTTGAGAGCAGCCGGCCTGGATGGCGCGCAGGTAACTGTGGCTCCGGGAGCGGAAGCAGGTGGGTGTGGGCAGATCCAAGGCCTCCACCGCCTGAGAGTCCAGCTGACTGTACGCTGCCCTGCTCCGGTAGCCCTGCTCCACCTGAAAGGACACGTGCAGGTTGAAACGTCCCGCACGAGGCCGGTGGGGCAGACGCCTGCTGCCCACCCACAAACGCGCCTCGCACGGGGTGAGATGCGGCTGGTGCTTTAGGGTGGACTGACACATCGTCGTGCGGACATGAAGAGGAAACGGCAGGTTCCCTTGAGTGGTTTCCATTCAGTCTAATGTGACAAATGTGGCATAAAATGAGTAAAAAAATCCTTAAATGTATTCCTATCACAGTTGTACTGATCCTTGTCCGTGGATAAAAATGCTTGTAATTTAGTCCATTTTTCACCCAAAAAAAAATAAAAAAATAAATAAAAAAATAATAATAATAATTCTGGAAACGCCCTAACAACTGGGAAAATTGTTAAAAAATAAATTAATTAATTAATAGAATAAAATATTATTTTTATTGTTTTGAATCTGTCAAAAAATGTAATTAAACTTATTGAAAATAATAATATAATATAATATATAAAAAGTTTTTTTTTTTAAAGAAAAGTTAATTATGTTTTAGGTCTAATAATATGTTTTAGACCATGACATTATTGTTTATGATATTTTTTAAATAACAAAATAATGAATTGTGGAAAAAATAAAAATACTTGTAATTTAAAAAAACAAAAAACTCCCTTACAGCTGAGAAAATTGTAGAAAAACAAATTAATTGAAATAATATTCTAATTTTTATATTCATATATAATATAATATATGGAAATAAGTTAAATCTGTCTTAGGTGTAATAATATGTTGTGTACTGTACGTTATGTTAAGATATTTTTTTAAAAAAATCCATAATGTGGATAAAAACTAAAGATACATTATTTAAATAGTAAAATATTTATACAACATTATATCATTTTTTATCCGGCTTTTAATTTATGCTGCTGTAAATTTTCTGTAATACAGTGTTTTTATTTTGAATCTAATGCGAATCTCCATTGAAACTTACAAAAGTAAAATTTGTATGTCTGCATTACGAAAATAATGACAAAATGTCCACACAAAAAACCCCAATAAAAACTCAATAACTTCAATAAAAAGCCTTGTTTTTCATATCTATGCAAGTAATTTTAAAAAACATTTGCTTTTCCTTCAGCTTAAATATTATTTTCACTTTTGTTTTCCTCCAAATTCATCAGGCAGAATGCAGAAAACGCCTCAGAGAGTTAATCAACTCCAAAATGATTCAGTTGAGTCTTTAACTAACTAAACTAACCTGTAATAAACTAACCTGTAAACAAAACACAATCATGGTTCACACTCTCTCAAAGCCTAAGAGTAAAGAGTCTGTGTTTGTTCGTCCAGCAGGAGACACTTCTCACAGACACACAACAGAACAGAACAGGAGGGTCGTGTGAGTTTGTCAAGAAAGCAAACAAACAGAAAAACACACCAAACTGCACCTTTAGAGCTCGCTGAATTAAAAATCACAAGCCAATTCCCAGGAAAAAATACTTAGAAGTGCTGCGAATTAGCTGCTGTCCTCATTTTTCCTGACTTCTTTCCCTTTGATCCCGCCATCCAACAGCATCTCAGAGACAACTTCACCATGAATCATCCATCAGTCTTCACAGCACATTATCCCATTGAGCAAAACAGATCTCCAAACAAAATCAATTCTCTCTCCTCTTTAGAAGTCATTTCAGAGCCTCGTCTCGCTTCAGGAGTCTTGATGTCTGCATTAGCAGAGCGAACGCTTTAGTATCTCGTCCTGATAACATGCCCTCCATCTGATTTCCCACCCTCCACGTCTCCTTAAACTAGCTTAAGGATGTCTTACAGCATTTTAATCTGGAACACTCCGTTCCTGAGGTCAAGTGAGCAGCAAAACCTCTCTGACACATTTCAGTGTTTGCTCTGTGATGCAGAGCGCACACATTTACAAGAGCTTTTACATCTGTAGAAGAAAATGTGAGTGCAGTTGCCAGAGCAAAACTCTCTGTGCTACTGTGGTTTCTAAAGTGTTGCTATGTGGTTGCTAGGGTGTTTTGGGGGTTGCTATGGTGTTGCTGTGTAGATATTAGGGTGTTCTGGAGTTGCTATGTGGTCACTAGGGTGTTCTGGGGGTTGCTATGGTGATGCTAGAATGTCCTGGAGTTGCTATGTTGTTGCTATAAGGTTGCTATGGTGTTTCTATTTGGTTTCTAGAATGTTGCTATATGGCCTATGTGGTTGCTAGGGTGTTCTGGAGTTGCTACATGGTCACTAGGGTGTTCTAGGAGTTGCTGTGGTGTTACTATGTGGATACTAGGGTGTTCTAGATTTGCTATGGTGTTGCTGTGTAGTTGCTAGGGTGTTCTGGAATTCCTATGTGGTCATTAGGGTGTTCTAGAGGTTGCTATGGTTTTGCTATGTGGATTCTAGGGTGTTCTGGGGCTTGCTACGGAGTTGCCATGGTGTTGTTAGGGTGTTATGGAGTTGCTATGTGGTCACTAGGGTGTTCTGGGGGTTGCTATAGTGATTCCAGAATGTTCTGTAGTTGCTATGTGGTCACTAGGGTGTTCTGGGGGTTGCTATGGTGATGCTAGAATGTCCTGGAGTTGCTATGTTGTTGCTATATGGTTGCTATGGTGTTTCTATTTGGTTTCTAGAATGGTGCTATATGGCCACTAGAGTGTTGTAGGTGATCGCTATGCGGATATATGGATACTGGGGTGTTCTGGGGGTTGCTATGGTGTTGCTATGTGGGCACTAGGGTGTTCTGGAGCTGCCATGATGTTCCTATGTGGTTGCTAAGGTGTTCTGGAGTTGCTACATGGTCACTAGGGTGTTCTAGGGGTTGCTGTGGTGTTACTATGTGGATACTAAGGTGTTCTAGAGTTGCTATGGTGTTGCTATGTAGTTGCTAGGGTGTTCTGGAATTCCTATGTGGTCAACTAGGGTGTTCTAGAGGTTGCTATGGTGTTGCTATATGGATTCTAGGGTGTTCTGGGGGTTGCTATGGTGTTGCTATTGTGTTCCTATTTGATTGCAAGGGTCTTGGGCTTTCTGTGCTTTTGCTATATGGTTGCTATTGAGTTTCTATTTGGTTTCAGAGTGTTGCTTTATGGTAACGTGTTGTAGGGGTCGCTATGTGGATACTAGGGTGTTCTGGAGTTGCTATGGTGTTGCTATGAACAGCACCCTAGGGTGTTTCTAGGGTGTTTTTATTTGACTGCAAGGGTCTTGGGGTTTCAATGGTGATGCTATGTGGTTGCTATGGTGTTGCTATGTCCTTTATAGAGAGTTGCTATGTGGATACTAAGGTGTTCTTGGGGTTTCTATGGTGTTGTTATATGGTTGCTGTGGTGTTGCTATGTGGATACTAGGGTGTTCTTGGGGTTTCTATGCTGTTGCTATGTTGTTGCTAGAGTGCTTTGGGGCTCGCTATAATGTTGCTATGTAGTTGTTAGGGTGTTTAGGGGTTACCAGCGTGTTCAAGCCATTGCTGTGGAGCATTGCTGTGTAGTTGCTAGAGTGTTCATGGGCTGTTATAACAGCATCGTGAAGGACCCCACCCATCCCTCCCACAGTCTCTTCCAGCTCCTACCATCAGGAAGACGGTACCGGAGCATCAGAGCCCGCTCCGCCAGACTGCTCAACAGCTTTTTCCCCCAGGCTGTGAGAGCCCTGAACTCAAATCCCCCCGCCCCCCTCTGAAACCCCCATGCAAACCCCTACCTCCTGAAACATGGACCACCCCCCCAACACCCCCCAACCTTACCACACCAAAGAACAGACTGTATGAAACTTTTCTGTGCAATTCAAAGTGTGCTACACACAGGTGAGTGGGCCTGTACAAACCACCTGTAGTAACACACTCTCCTCTATGCGCACTAGACACTTTTCACACACTGCTGTGTATACACAATCCTACAAAAGACTCAGCAATTATATGTATGTTTACATGCTCATGCACTACAAATCATCTTGTACTGTTCCCCAGCCAGCTGCTTGACTCACAATGTTTCTCTCTGCACATGTGCAGTATTTATGTGAAGCATTCGTATAGTTTGTATAGTTTGTATTTCCTATTTTTATTTCTTATATTTTTATCTTTAGTTTGTATAGGGTAAACATTTATATATAATATACTTATAGTTAAAATCTGTTAGTAGGTTAGTTGTGTATAAGTTTATAGTGTTTTACTTCATTGTTGTATGTCTGTATTTATGTAGCACCGTGGTCCTGAGAGGCACGACATTTCGTTCCACTGTATGTCCCCACATGCAGCGGAATGACAATAAAGCTCAACTTGAACTTGAACTTATGTTATGTGGTTGCTAGAATGTTCTAGAGTTGCTATGCAGTCACTAGAGTGTTTTGGGGGTTGCTATGGTGATGCTAGAATGTTCTGGAGTTGCCACGTGGTCACTAGGGTGTTCTGGGGGATGGTATACAGAATGGTTGCTATGGTGTTGCTATGTGGTTTCTAGAGTGTTGCTATGTGGATACTAGAGTGTTCTAGGATTTGCTATGCTGTTGCTAAAGTGTTTTGGGGCTCGCTATGATGTTGCTATGTGGTTGCTAGGGTGTTCAGGGGTTACTAGGGTGTTCTAGCCATTGCTGTGTGCATTGCTGTGTAGTTGATAGAGTGTTCAGGGGTTGCTATGTTCTTCTGGCTGTTGTTATGTGAGAATATGCACCAGTTCATTGTGCATTACACTAAAAGCATACATACTCTTAAGTATTGTCAATAATAATAGTAACAGTCACACTTTAGTAACTCTGAAATGAATGAAATGATGTTTGCGACCTGGCCCATGGTGGAGCCTCGTCCCAGTGTAGAGCAGCGCTGACCGAATCCCCCATCAGCGTCCCAATGCTGCAGAGCTGCCTCATCCACTCCCATCAGACAGTCCAGGTTATCCAGGCTGCGATTGGTGGAGACCTCACATAGAGACGGCATACAGCTGAGAGAAACAAACCACAAAATGATTGCATCCTTTACATCTATCTCCCTTGTGCCACTCCGCAAATAACATCTGATTTTTTTAAGCAGCGAGCGAGAGCACAGAGGAACAGTTCTGACCAACTTGACCAAGCTCAAAAATAAATAATAAAAATAAATGGAGGTCAGTGATGATTTAGTCAGGACAGTGGTGGACGTGGTCGTCGTGCATCAGTGGAGTTTAGGACTCACAGGAAAGTGCTTTTATTGGGCAGAGTGAGAGTGCATCTGAGTGGTCACGTGATCAGACGGAGGCGGGGCTAAACACTAACCTGTGCAGGTGCGGCACTGAGGCGGCGCTCTGCAGAGGAGACCAAACCACTCCGAACTGCTTCCTCATGAAGGGACAGGGGCTCGGCCTGCTAGGAAGCGCCATTACATGACCATTCAACATCGCAGTCTGCTGTTTGTGTCTAAGATTCATCAACAACTGACTCAACTGCATAACTTTCCAAGTAAATGAATCATAAATTATGCATTTCAACACTCTTAAAAATAAAGGTGCTTAAAAAGGCTCTTCACACGATGCCATAGAACCATTTTTGGTTCTACAAAGAACCATTCAGTCAAAGGTTCTTTAAAGAACCATCTCTTTCTTACCTTTTTATAACCTTCTTTCACCACAAAGAACCTTTTGTGAAACAGAAGGGTTCTTCAGATGTTAAAGGTTCTTTATGGAACCATTTAGACAAAAAGGTTCTTCTATGGCATTGTGAAGCACCTTTATTTTTAAGAGTGAAAAATAAACTGTGATTATACAAATGGTAATCTATACACACAAAAACATGGTTACATGGTTTTTTGGTTTTATTTGTAGTAAAACCATGGTTATTTTCATAAGGTAAGTCCCGATCTGAATCAAATGATTCACGAACCAGTTCTGAACTAGTTCCGAACTATATCAAATGATTCACGATCTGCGCTCCGAAGTTCCGATCTGAATAATGATTCGCGAACCATCATTTCAGATCGGGGCTTCAGAGGGTTAAGGCTAGAAGGGATACGTATGGCGTTACTGGGCATGCGTACATTAATACAGCGGAATTTTTGTCACAACAATTATTATTTTTTCATTATTGTAAAGGTTAGGTTTAGGGTACGTGTAGACGTTAATAAAACACAATCTAATAGGTAGAAAATTAATTTCATTGTTCGTTTCCGATTGAACTGTATCCCTTCTGGCCACAACTGCTTCAGAGCACATACAGAATCTATCAATTCGCGAACCCGCTCGATTCAAAGTTCCAATATGAATCAAAAGATTCACAAACCCGCTCGGTTCCAGTCTAAATCATATATTTCACAATCCGTGCTCCTAAATCCCAATCTGAATCAAACGATTTGCGAATCGTTTGATTAGATTTAGATTGGAACCGAGCGGGTTTGTGAATCTTTTGATTCAGATTTCGCTGAAATCCCAATCTAATCAAATGATTCGCGACACGCGCTTTGTTCCGATCTGACTCAAAAGATTCACAAACCCGCTCCGAAGTTCTGATCTACACGATTCACGAGCCGCGCTAACGCTGCGTTCCAAACGGGATATATCGCCCTCCGAAGGGCACTTTGGAGTAAAAACAATCATGGCCGCCATACTGAAGGGCCGTTCCAAACCGAAGTGCTCAAAACTAGCCACTTCAAAGGGCCCTTCGGAATGAAAGATTTTGAAGGGTACAACTTATGGACACTTTGGGCCCCCATGATCCTTTGCGCAGATTCTTTGCATGATGACGGAGCATGGGCACGGGATGATGACGCAGAAGGGCACTTCAAGAAACAGTTGTTTGGTCCCCTACACCCTTCAACCTTTCGAAGCTCTCACTCCGGAGGGTCAACCCTTTGAAGGGATTAGGCCATAGGGATGAGCCCTTACAAATGGAACGCAGGGCCAATCTCAATCTGAATAATGATTCACAGAACAATAATTTCAGATCGGGGCTTCGGAGCACATATCATGAATTTTTCAATTCGTGAAATGATTCGTGAACCAGCTCAATCCCAAATTCCAATGTGAATCAATCAAATGATTCACGATACGTGCTTTGAAGTCTCGATCTGAATCAAATGATTTGCGATACGTGAGCCGATTGGAGCACTTCGAAACAGCAAATCATTTTGCGACACGCTGTAACTGGTTTAACTTTTTCGAAAAGCTCAGTTTTACCCATCACTACGTGCTTTTTAAAATCATTACAAGTGATGTCCAAACTCGAAAATAATTGGCTCTTGAACTGTTTTTGAGTTTAAATCAATTGGAGCGGTTCCAGCGTGACTCACTCAATAGAATCTCCTCTTTTGCACCTTCAGCAGGGGCAGTTCTAGACCCTTTTTAGATGAGCTTTAGTGGGGATATTTGTCGTCTCAGCCCCCCTAAAACTATAATCAGCTATCTGAACGATCAGGGCAAGTGCTGCTTCCTCACTAAAGTTTATCATTCTCGCTTTCAAGGGCAAGATGGCACGAGAGAGATCTCAAAGTGGTACTCACACGCTGTGATGGATCGTAACTGTGCGCGCACAACCGCACACATTTGAATGTTTGAGTTTTACCTCTTTTCCTCCACTTTTAAATAGCTTGTAAAAGCGCCGTGTGCATTTTACTTTCACTTTCAAATTATCGGCAATTTGGCGTCAAGCAATTGTTCGTTTTTAGTTCATTTGAGTTTCCCCTTTTCCTCACTTTCCTTAACTTTTTAATAGCTTGTAAAAGCACCGCACACATTTTACTTTCACTTTCAAATTCGTCGTCAATTGCTTGAATTCAATTCAAGCAACAACAACATATATTAATCATAAAACTTATTAACAAAAACTAATAAAAACATATGCCAAATAACTTACACAAAGTTTAAATAATTACACAAAACTGAAAATCAGTAAACACTGTGGAACCAAATAAATAAGAAACGTACAACGTTTATTAGCAAAACGAATAAAAAAGCTTGGAGACACGGCATACACCTTGATGTAAAGTAAAATAAAATAAATTAAAGTTTAAATAAAGTAAAAATCAGCAAACATTGTGGAACCAAATAAACAAGAAACGAATGTTTAAAATAAAAACCTTCCAAAATCAAAGTCAACAGGCTTTTCAAAATCCAAAATATTTTTAAAACAGGCGCTTTTGCAATTAGTTTCAAAACTCTTCCGCCATCGTCTTGTCTTTCTCACCTCACTCTTCTTCTTGTCAGTCAGCTCGACTCACTCTCCTCACGTGATAAATGAAATACGACCTGTGATGCACGACCGTATTTTTACTTCATACAGTAATACAGTTTTCATAAGCACTGTAAAATAGTGTTTATTTAGGTAATTTGTATCTTTGTATCTAATGGACTCTCTGGGCTAAGCCCCCCTGCGGATGAAATCCTAGAACCGCCCCTGACCTTCAGCCACTTTTTCGACACTGTCAGGTAGCCTACTACTAACTTAACTATTGAAACAGTTCATTAATATGACAATCTGCACCTCAAAATACATTAGATGGAAAGACTATGCATTATGATCGAGTTTGTAGATTAATTCACTATATTTTAAATAATTTGACCACTGCAATTCAGTTGGTGACAGTTCAAGAGGAAATCAGTTGAAAGCATCCAGTCATTTCCAACCATTTAATGTTAAATTTATCAGTATATATTGTAATAAATATTTGAGAAATTATTGTTGTATCTGATTGTATTTGTCTATACAGAATTGGTCAATGTAAAAAGGGTAAATGAGAGAAGCAGATGAACATAAAACAGCTATGGTGAAGGTTTGATTTTGACATTGGTGGGGACAGAACAGCAGACAGTTTCATGTCATCTTTATTGCTATTGTAGCCAACATACTCCTAATTAATAAAGAAAGCATTTTATGTTAGCATATTCATTAGACAATTTTGAATATGTAAAACCAACAACATTACAGCAGCATTAGAGCACTGGGTGTCTTAATCATGCTGTACATCATTTTATTTTAATATTAAAAATGAATTGGACTTTTCTTCTGATATGAGGCTTTTACTAAACAACCTGTCAACATGCTGCCATCTGCTGGTCACAATGAATATGTTTCTGATGGCATCAATGCCGAGATGTTCAGTTTAGATATTTATTAAGATAAGGCACTAATAATGCACCTTTATGCCATGTGCATAAAATAATCCAGCAATTATCACATATAGAGAATCTAATGAATTTAATGTCATCGTGCATGTGGCGCTTTGTGTAAGTTCATATTGTGTAAAAATGTTATTATAGTCAGGGTTATTATAGTTAAATGAAACTAAAACTAAAGCCATAAAAAACATTTTTGTTGCCTGAAGTAAAATAAACATTAAATAAAAAATGTAAAGAAAAAAACTTAATTTCAGCTAGTTGCCAAAGCAAGATTTATTTCTAATCTAATTTGGTTTAAATTGCTGTATTATAACTAAAACTTAAATAATTTTTTTTATAAAACTATATAAACATACATAAAAATTACTAAAATCTTATCTAAAATTAAAATGAAAAGAGAAAACAAAAATGAATAGAAAATGTGAATAAAAACTAAAATATCTCAGTGATACTAAAATAATGATTATACTTCACTAAAAATAAAAATACAACAAAATTACTAAAATTGTAACTAAAATGAAAATGAAAATAAAAAAAAAACTAATTGAAAACTATAATAGTATCGCAGTGACACTAAAATAACAGTGATTATAGTTTTAAAAAATTAAAAAAATAGACATTTAAAAAAATAATACTAATAACAATTACAAAAACACAACAAAAGTATTAAACCTTTTAAGTAAAAACAAACAATATAAAATAAAAATTAATTCAAAATATAATAATAATAATAATATCAAGTATCTGAATAATATCAAAGTATCTGAATGGTAGTAAAGTAAAACTGTTGTGTATGTTGTGGTAACATGTTTATCTGTGTAGTATGCAGCAGGTATAATGCTGTGGTTGATGTGTAGTATGCAGCAGGTATAATGCTGTGGTTGATGTGTAGTATGCAGCAGTGGTTGAAGTGTAGTATGCAGCAGGTATAATGCTGTGGTTGATGTGTAGTATGCAGCAGTGGTTGAAGTGTAGTATGCAGCAGGTATAATGCTGTGGTTGATGTGTAGTATGCAGCAGTGGTTGAAGTGTAGTATGCAGCAGGTATAATGCTGTGGTTGATGTGTAGTATGCAGCAGTGGTTGAAGTGTAGTATGCAGCAGGTATAATGCTGTGGTTGATGTGTAGTATGCAGCAGGTATAATGCTGTGGTTGATGTGTAGTATGCAGCAGTGGTTGAAGTGTAGTATGCAG
>JAFVLL020037009.1:0-30848 GCA_021397915.2 Tor tambroides | reverse complement strand
TTTTGAATTGAAATATTCACAGCTTAAATAAACAACTATGTTATATTTCAGGACCTAAAAATGCAAGCCCTGGAAATACAAGGCATTAAAATGCATTGCAATTAACAGTGCTTGCATCTTTTTTTTTTCGATTTGTGGAATTCAGCATGCTTTGTTTCAAAAACTATTGTCATTATTCTGCTTCCATATAGAATGGCTTGCTAAAAACAGAGCTGATTTTGTCATGGTAAAAAAAGGTGTTTTTTACACTACCATTGAGAAATTTTAACCAAAGTATGTTATAGACTTTTCATTAAGACCCTAAAGAATCATATCAACTTGTGGAAAATGGCCTTCCGATGACCCCTTTAAGCATCTTGCTCCATGTTTTTTTTAGATGAAATGCTAAGTTAAAAACGTATCAAGACTCCTTCAATATGAACGACTTCTTACTCCGTCTATGCTGCCTGATCTTGGTAAATGTGATTTGTCAGGTCAGAGAACATGATTAAATATGTACATTATTTAGTGTGTTATGTTTGAATTATTAGCTGTACTTATTTAACGTTAAATTAACAGCCATATAGTTATGACCATACAAGTACTGTGGACCTTTGGATTAGAGAACAGAACCTGAATGGCTGTCTGCTCCACTTAAAATCCCCATTTATTTTCATATTCTAACCTCTGAATGAGCTTATGCACAATTTCCGCCATTATTTTAAACTTCAGTATGAAATTATTAACATCTAGCAGAGATCTTAATTATATAGCCATGTTATTGATATCAAATTTAGATGAATGTTATCAGCATTAACTAGATGACATTCAAGAAGAGAGTCAGTCAGAACCCAGATGCTGAACTGGTGAGTAGTTGTTCATTAACCCTTGTTGCAACAGTGTCCAGTGTCCTACCCTAATGGCAAAACTACAAATACTTGCACCATGGTCAGTTAGCCGTTCCCATCTTTAGCTGTCCATAAGCCAGTTCTATAGCAGTGGAATGGGTTCAGAAAGCAGCTGCAGTTTTCTAATGGTGCCAGATTATCCGCCATTAATCTGTTGTAACCCTTCTGACATCTCAGGCAGAGACGTGTGAGAGTCAGCCTCAATAACAACCGAATGCCTTGCGAGGCTCTGCATTACTGGATTACTCGGTTAGGAATGGGGTTAATGTGGTTCACCAGCAAACTGGGAAATGCAGCGCGCCTCACGTATCCGACAGTTAACTGGTGGGTGTGTAATTATTAAAGCATAGTATTGCTTGAATGCTCACAAGCAACACTTCACTGTGCAGTTAGGAGTTTAAATCTAGTTATTAACATGTACATTTATCATGGCATTTCATGCACATCATGCAGCATAAAGGGATAGATAACCCAAAAATTAAATTTATTTTAAAAATTGTGTGTGTATATATATATATATATATATATTTATATATATATATTTTTTTTTTTTTAATTAAACAATTTCCCTTGGAAACTGACTGACATAAAAATGTATCATTTTTATATTTAATTTTATTTCAGTAAAGTGTTTTACTCAAGTAGGTCTAACTAATATTTTTGTGTATTTATTTAATTGTTTGTGAAAATTGTTTCTAAAATTTGATAATGCTTTTTTACAATGCCCTTGTTACACTTATGTACTTACTATAGTATTGCCAATAAATTATGCATAATTACATGTAACAGACTCCAAAACAAACCCACATTCTAACCCTAATTATATAGTAAGTGCATTTGGTTGATTAGCATTACTCAATACTTAAATGTATAATTATACTGTGAAGTGTAACCTTTTTTTTTTCAGTGTGGTTTTAACTATAATAGCCCTGCCCTCTTGTTATTTCAAACCTGTAAGACTTTATGTAGTAGACTTATTTTGAAAAATGTCTCTTTCCTCTTTATTTTTTCTTTTTTTTTTCAATATAAAATGAAAGGTCTAATGTTGTTTTGACTTGCATTGTATGTGCAAACACAGTTAAATAGATACTGCTGGACTTGTGGAGAAATTAATGAATTTGAAATTTGAAGCCACTTGCTCAATCCATTTCTCAAAGGAGAACAACATATTGTAGGTATTACCTTTGTTGTAAAGACTTCAGAAGAAGGTGGTTCCCAGAACTCAGAGACTGTGTGGCAGCTGGCAGTGTTCTTGCTTGGCAAAGCTCTACATTACCAGCCTGTTGTGTTAAGTAGTTTCCATAGCATTTCAAGTTTATATTGCGATTGTGAATTGTGCATACGCTGTGGGTAGCGAATGGCAAACCTAAACCAAAAGGATTTTCAATACCCAGTAGCCCAATGAAATAGAAAACAAGCTTTCTGTTAACTCAAACACAGGCTCGCACACACACCTGAGACAAATGACTCCCTGTTAAAGTAAAAGTTTACCCCAGTCCTTTTTCACCAAGCTCTTCTGGCTATAATACTGTAGGCATTGAAGTTTGTTGTCAATCGACAAGCGTTACCCTGCCAATGCCCGACTTTCAAAAGCTCAATGGGGCTGTGCTTTTTTTTTTTTTACTGAAAACTTTAAGACTTAAGGAGGAAAAAAGCTTTGGGAAGTTGAAGATATTTTTATGCAATACTACGCAGTTTGTTTAAAGGGAAGTCTCTTCTGTAGCCTTTCTGGAATAGAAGATTGCATGGTTGGGGTGTCCATGTTTTTGCTGTCGGCACACTTGAAAGGCAGTGTGACTGATTTGGCAAGTAAGCAAGTCAATGCCTGTCTGATGTTTGTCGTGACGGACAGTGAGTGTACATTCCTAACCCAAACAGAGCTCCAATTTTAAGGGAGCAGCAGGGCCATGGAGTTCCTCTGTAGAACTGGGTCATAGCCTTTGATTTGTTTTGCTTTTTTTTTCCTCCTCCTGTAATTTCATGGCCTTTCTATCTTCTGTGCTGGCACCACCTGTGCCATCATCTACCTAATACCCATAATCCTGTGAATGATATGTCCTCTTGTTTCAGTTAAATATGAGGTCAAGAAATCCATGGCTTGTGCACTGAAATGGTCATTTGAAGATCATTTTAGGAAGACATCAGTGGTGATGTCCATCATCTACACTGAGGAAAAATGGGTCTGCTAACCCTTCATTGCCCTTGGAACCAGGCTTAGCTTGGCAGATGCTAAATTGCCCTGCTCTAACAGATAGTAGTAAATATTTATCTAATCACACAAATAGTAGGAGACATTAGCCCAATGCTTCTACTGCGAGACCAAAAAATAGGAATCAGATTTAAAAGACTGTAATTGTGCTACATAGCTGCTTCCTCCTGTCTGCTTACCTCTCGTTTTTGATGATTTATGCAGTGATAAGAAATAACGTCTAGGAGTTCTTAGTGCCTTCTTGGCCCCAGGCAAGTCTAGTTGTAATGCTGAGCCCAGATTTGACTTTCAAAAGCAGTAAATCTCAAATTGCACTGACAACAAATATGACACTGTAGAGTTTTGGCTACAGTCAAATGTGCATAACCGCAATAGGTTTTCTCTTTTTCGTCTGAATCTAGTTTTTCTCCAGACAAAGTTTACACTTCATTAAACATTCAAAAAATAGAATATTATATTATATTTTATGGTGCTCTGACACTGTTTTCCTGCATATGTGTATGAGAATGCCACTACCATTCAAGATTTTGAGGTCAGTAATATTTTATTTTAGTAGTATAAAGTGACAGTAAAGACTTTTACATTAAAACTTTCAAATAAGCACTGTTATTTTTAACTTTCTATTCATGAAGGATTCCTAAAAATACGTATCAAGGTTTCCACAGAAAAAAATATTACATCTATCACAACTGTTTTCAACATTGATTAAAATAGAAAGAGATGTTTTTTGAGCAGCACCAAGTCAGTATATTAGAAGGGTTTCTGAAGGTTCATGTGACATGCTTTTGCCATCACAGGCATAAATAAATTAAAATAGAAAACAGATATTTTAAACTGTATTTTAAACTGCTACATGTAGATGTATTAAACTGTATAATAAAATTATTATAGTGTTTTACTGTTTTTTTTTTTGTTTTTTTTTTATCAAATAAATGCAGCCTTGGTGAGCACGATACTTCTTTCAAAAAACCTTAAAAAAAAAAAAAAAACCTTACCTAACCCAAACATTTGAACAGTTGTCTCTGTGTAAAAACAATGATTTAAAGAGCCAACACACTGACCATGACTATTGGTTATCTGCACTTTTCTAGACTGGAGGAGAGCTGAACATTGCAGCCTCAGGTCCAGCTTAACTTGTACCATTAATGCCTGTCAATCACACCCTGACAACAACACTTCCTCAAGCTTTTGCTCATCCCACACTTTGACTCTTTGGCTGCCTTTCTTTATTCATCCTACCTGTCACCCACAGACAGTTTGAAGACAGATGTATCTGCACTTTTTAATAAACAGAGTCATGTACTCAGGCAACCCTTAACATCTGCTAGAGACTTAATGCAGAGACTGTCGCATGAACTAGTGCAAAGAAATCCTTTATCTTCTAATATTGTACAGTATAGTGAAAGTGATTTGTGGGCAATGCTGGTTAAGTTAGACTGGGTTTAGTCACTCCTACCAAAACTTGGCCCCCCGGTCATTTAATCATGTCTGCTGAAACGAGCAGATAACTTGTAACTGTTTGTGAGGGGTAGTGCTCTGCCGGAACAGATAATTCTACGCTCTTGGGCATAAGCTGTCTGTGGATATTGCCTGTTTTCAGAACAAACTGAATTCCAAAGGCCTTAGACTTTTGGCAGCAGGTAAATGTGATGATTTGACCTTGGTTCCTATCTCTTCAAGGCGTGTCTACATACCTTGGCAGATGTCAGCACTCGCTGTCAGAGAAGTATTTTGGACTTGCCCCCCTCCTTTTTAATCCTCGCTTATCTTGCTTGGTCTCCATCTACCTGTGTAGATGTGTGTTTAAGTAGATAAAATGTACTATAAAATAATAAAAATATATAAAATATACAAAATAAAATGTATAAATCAATTAAAAAATAAATAATAAAACCAGTAAAACCAAATACAATTACAAAAAATGCATATAAATATAGTAGATAAGTAGATACAAATGTAGGCTACTAAAAATAATTTATAATAATAAAAAATTAATTGTAAGAATACCATGAGTGCCTATTGGGCCATATTACTGTATTAAGTACCAATGGTTTAAGTTCTCTATTGATTATCTCACTAATTTCCAGTCTTTGTGTGTGTGGCCAGAATTCATGCAAAATCTGTTTTAAAATACCTTTCTCTGAAACCTTTTGAATGATATGACTGAATTATGCAGCGAGCCTGTTTTGGACATTATTAATGGGGGAAAAGGGGAAAAAAAAAATCTCACACCTGGCTTTAGAATTGCATTAATATCCTGGCATTGTTTTATACAACATAACTTGCATCTGAAAGATTCATTATCCTGGGTGTTTTCTTGGCTTTAGCGTGGTAATTATTACTGAAGTGGCAAGTCCAAAGTCTTTTGTAGAGTTTTACCAATATTCAGTCATGTTAGCTTGGCTAACTTGCCTATTTGAGACATGAGTCTGCAATTGACTCATTACAGCATGTTAATGACTGGAGAAGGAGCCCACACACCAAGACACACTCGATTAGCCAAATGATATGCCATTATGACTGGCGAGCTTGTGTTGTGGCTTTAAATTGAGGAAATATTTTGCTGTCAACACCACACCACTGTGGTGATATGACCTCAGTCAGCCTTTCTCAGAAGGTCTCTGCTGACTCCCGGCTACTGTTTTTGCACAAGAGAGGTTGAGAATGCTCAGTCCTCCACTTTGAACGGTGTGAAAAATGTCTCTTGGCCACTGAGGATTCACTGAAGCCAGACTATAAATTTTTCATTTCCATGTTAACATTTTGACCTGTTTTAGAGAAATGGCATGACTGACAGAAGCGTTTAGATTATGCAGTGCTATCAGAGATGTGACCTGGTGGGTAGTCCAATATGTTGGTCCAATATTTTGCACAGTTATGCAGGTGACCAAAGTTCAAGTCTACAGTAGTTTTCGATACCACCTACCTCAACCATCATCTTTCTATTATTTTCTGTTTCTTCTGTTAGGCTCTGTCCAACCTGGTGTCATGAGAAATTGTAAGAATTCATGCAAGACTGTAAGAATTCGTAAACCTCACCATAAAGCCTTACCCTAATAACCAGACCCCTAAACCTAATGATTTGTAATTATTAAAAAAAAGTTGCATGTTTTTGTATAGTCCAAGTCATATAATATTATCACGTCATGTGATATGCAATTTCGCCATCTTGTACAAATTACTTGTTTAGATTTACATTTTTGCCTTTTGATAAACACTTGCATTGCAGTCTATTGCATTTTTAATGTTTGTGCATTTCCTATAAACAAATCCAAGACTTAGGTGTTACACCGTACTGTCCAGATTGAGCTACAGAAATGGTTCTCAGCTTTAAATTTAAGGCCCCTGTTGTCTATAACAATATGCAAACATTGCCAGGTTTTTCCACATGATTAACTGAATTAGGATTAAAGGGATAGTTCACCAAAAAATGAAAATTGTCATTACTCACCCTCATGTTGTTCCAAACCTGTAAGACCTTTGTTTTTTTTTTGTTTTTTTGTTGTTGTTTTTAATTTTCAGTCTTGTTTTAGTGCTTGTCTTGTTTTAAATCATTTTAAGTTTCTTCTAAGCTTGCTGACACCCCCTAATGGGCCCAGGTTTTTTTTTTTCCTTTTTTTTTTTTTTTTTTTTACATCGTCTATGCTTAATACAGTGTATTTGGTTAGTAATTGCTCATGCAGAACTCTTTGAATTTCTCTGAAACTGTAATCAGATGTGTTAGAATGTGGCTTCCAACAGCTTCATCGTTATTCTGTCAGCGGTACGATGCTGACTGGTGAAATATGGACGATATGTTATTTGAAATCAAGGGGAAAAAAGTAGCAGCACACCTGTCGCGGTACTCGCTGGCTGAGCACCAGTGCCCCCATGCCGGACAGATTGCATTATGTTTCCTTGCACATGCTGCGATTTGATATACGACAGTGTGCCAGTCGCACAGCCTAGTCTGTGTAACTCAATCTCTCATAGTATTTGGAGAATGTCTGGCTTTTTGCCGGAGCACAAATAGGTTCTCCGCACACACTCTTACACAGATGCTGGTGTCAGGCGTGGCACGTTGGTTCTCCCTGGAGACTGGAGATCTATTTCCCAGCCTACAGATGGAGCAGCAGCAGCAGCCTGGCTGTCAGCTAAGATGGACTCTAGTTGTGATTTATAGCTGTATGAATGCAAGGCCAGATTCAGGAAGATTCTCTTGGACTGCCACTGAATCTTTTATCGTATCGGGTTTGTAGTGCCGTAAGTCTAATTCCTTCACGCATGCAGGAGTCTACGCTGGCTTTTTAGTGGTTTTGAATGACTCTCACTGAACTTTCTCTGCTTGCTGTCTTTTCTCATCTGAGTGCTACATAATCAGTCCCACCGGATGAGGGATGCTGATTATGCATTTAGAAGCCCATTAATTTAGTGTCCAACCCCTAATGGGCTGTTAAATTCTCATTGGCTTGTGACATAGTAGGACCACGGCACTGAGAAGTGAAATGCATGCTGATACTGACAAAAAAAGCTGGCTTCCATGAGCTTATCCACTGAATCAAACCCCAAGGGTTAGTTGATGTGTATTTATAACAGACTATGCTTCTCCCCCCCCCCCCCCCCTATCTCTGTATCTTGGTGTCCGTATATATTTCATGGCTAATGGGGAAGTGGGTGATCAAAATGGTGTGTCAGAACGACTAAAGTGAAAAGGTGGTATAAATCAAGCTTAA
The DNA here is from genome assembly GCA_021397915.2 of Tor tambroides. Lineage (NCBI taxonomy): Eukaryota > Metazoa > Chordata > Actinopteri > Cypriniformes > Cyprinidae > Tor > Tor tambroides. Next base: position 23,040 of record JAFVLL020037009.1, on the reverse strand, counting down.
AGCACCGAAGGTGAAATTGTCTCACCCCCCTCAAGTCGGACATCTGTTCAAAAGCCTCTCATTAGCTACTCGGAATGACAGCACTAATTCAAGCCGGAAGCCCCACCGGCTAATGAGATGCCAGGCACAACTCTCGTTCATCTCTGTGCCACGCTTGTGCACTGAGTGCGTGTGCATGTTTAACATCGCATCAGTCACCAATTCCAGGGACCATCTCTGTTCCCACACATGTGGCAGGTATGGAATTTAATTGTTAAAGTGACTTCTTTCAGATAATTTGGCAAAGTTGTGTGAATCCATTCTCCTGCAGTGCATCTGTGCTCACCTCATAACTAAACCACCTGGTTTATGTGCCCATACTTGCAGAAACCAGGTGCAGTTTTGTGCTGAAATCTTCAAGGGTTTTTTTTTTTTTTTTTTTTTTTTTTTTAATTTGATCATGGATGATTTGGTGCGTTTTGCACGTTTCAATCAGGACATGCAGGATGCTTTTGAGAAATAAGGGCATTATGAAGAATGTGTCGTCTTTAGAAAAAATCTTGCACACAGAAAAAAAAGTGCATCTCATCTGCCTTCAATTCATAGACCCTTTCACTTGATTGAGATGGATGAACACCAGAGATGGGGATTACATGGAGATTTAAGGCAATCATTGGATGATCTGGATTGCTGCTTTGTAATGCAAACAATTAAAACGCACCTGGGCTCGCATGCATCGAACAAAGATTTGAATAATAGCCCATTTCTTAGCAAAAAGACTTAGTCTTATATGAAGAAGCTAAAAGTAACTTTTGGGAAAGTCTGAATTTGATTAGCAATTATTGACTGAAATGACACAAGTGTTGTGAGGTATGGACTAAAAACTGTCAATCCACAATGCTCACCTGGTCTGCAAGATTAATGCATCAGACCAGTCATTCTTGATTTAATAGTAACCATTACATGCCACAACAAAGCAGCATGTGCTCTGCACTTCTCTGTATAGGGTTTCCCAGAAGAGTTTGTGTGAAGGAACTGCAGGCAGTTTATCAGTTTAATTTAATTCATAAAAACTTTCTAATTTTATATTTTAAAACAATATAATCACAACAAAACATATTTAAAAAAGATGAACTATTTAGTAAACATTTGTTTCCCTGCATGTCATGTGACCATTAACCAACATCAGAGAACTGTGATATGCAGATGTGCCATCAAATTATTATTTTTTTCTCTAATCTAAGAGTTATAAACCAAATTGATGAATTAGCATTTTTCCTTATGTCTTGTTTTTTGCTATGCTGATGTTTTTAGTTTAATTGGGTGTTTTGGGAATCTATCAGTCACACACGACTGAGCATTTGTTTTGTTATCCGTCACCACTAACAGCAAGCGTATGACAGATCAAGGCACTCTTATGCTTAATGGTGTGTGTAGGCTGTTAAAATGCAATCAGACACACAGTATTTAACTTATTTATTTATTTAAACCCTTTTATCTGTTATTCTGAAGCAGCAGATTCAGGAAAACATTACAGTAAAAAGCAAATCCAAGCTTTTATTATTCTGTCCTTAGCTATATAATGGGTCTTAAATCATTTTCCTTTGGTCCATTGTGCACATTAAGGAACCTTTTATGTGCTATACATTACAATTTACATAAGTTTGCTGTATAGCTCCAGTGCAGATGTATTTCAAATGTAATGTTGCAGTTTGTATCTGTGTGGGGGAAAAATCAACTGCAGTTTCATGGAAATCACCCCTCAGATGTGCTTTGTAGCCTCCATCCATCAAGACAAGTTCAGCTGGTTCATTGTAAATGTCTGGACCATCTTCCCATGGTATGTGTGCATGCTTGAGCAAGCAGGAGTCAGTGAATGTGAACGCTATATGTGTCTACATGTGTGTTTTAGTGTATGTTTAGCCATTAGTAGAGTTGGATTGTGAAATGCTGTTAGCAGAGTGACTGATCCTTCCTCATGAAATGGGATGCTTATTTTGATGGCTGTATTTAGTAAAGAATTTAGGTATTTAAGAGCTATGGCATATTTGCACCACTAGGGTTTTAATGGTGTATTTGTGTATCTGCACAGAAATGCATATATTTTCTTTGGCTCCATATCTGATATGTTAAACAATTCAGTAGCTTATACACCAACAGCTGGGCATTGCATGTCTTACTAAACAGTAAGTGAGGCATTAAAAGCGCAGATCTGTATCTTGGCTGTTTACCTGATAAATAGTTATGTTTTTCACTTTATATTATAGCTCATACTCCCACTGTAGTACTGTTGTTATGCTCATTTCTATTTCTAAAAAAAAAAAAAATGTCTGTCATTCCCTTATGCCATCTGTTTATTTTTTTTTTTATATATTTTTTCCAAATCCTGTCAAACTTTTTACTTTGGTTGAAAGATTATCACTATAGATTGGAGATGGGAGCTTTTGTTTCTTCCACTTATGCTTTATTTTATACCAGTTATATACTATCAGAATGTCCTAGCTAGCCTAGCCATAATTTCTATTCGTATGGACGTTTTAGAAGTGGATATGCCTCAGTAATTCAGCCAATAAAAAAAAAATAATAAAATAAAATTGCATTAGGGATGTGCAAATTTAAAGGGATGACAATTCTTTCATTTACTCACCCTCATGTCGTTCCAAACCTGTATGACTTTCTTCTGAGGAACAAAAAAGTATGTATTCTTTAGAATAAGAGTTTTGGTTAACATTTACTTGCATTGCATGGACAGTTCTCAAAATATTTTTGTTCCACAAGAGAAAAAGTCATGCATTTTTCGAATTACATGAGGGTGAGTAAATGACAGAATTTTTGTTTTTTCTGTGAACCTTTCTTTTAAGGAAGCCCTGTGTAATTATGGTCCACCAGGCAGAATCAGGCACATTTCTTAGAGGCTGTTCACACGAAACATTCTTGTTTTCAAAGACAGCTAGATGGAGTAGAACAAGAAACAGATTATAGGGCCCTATACAGTAGCTCTTCCAATATCAAAGTTCTTAAGTGAATTTAAAATGTGTTTTGAGATGAACTGTGTGGAGAGTTGCATTACTGCAGTAAAGCTTTTGAGAGCTCAGTTTCTCTCTCTCTCTCTCTCTCTCTCACACACACGCACACACACAAATACATGCAGCACCCAAAATCACAGATGGGATTACAAAGAGCCCTGCAGCCATTCCACAAGAGAACCAGCACAGCTGTAGCAGAAAAAAAGCCTTTAAGAGAAGATGTCTTGTGTCTGAGTCTTGTGTTGGGCCAGATGCAGATGTGCTTGTTCATGTGTTTAAGAGAGGGTGAGATGAAGATTCAGTGGAAAGGTGAGCATTTGCTCTTATGGAATTTGTCTATTGTAGCAGCTGGTGTGTCGTCTCTTGCCAGCGATTTCTGCTATTATATGAAAGTTTATCCTCAGAACATTTTTACTCTGGCAGGTCAGTATGAGATTAGAGGGGTTTCAAGATGTTAATGTGGCCACCCACCCTGATGATAATGGATTCCTGACTAAGCATGAGCTGGTTTGTGTGGTGAGAACTCAGAAGCTGACACATGGCCCTTAATTAGCTCGATCATTTATGGAGTAGTACAACTACTGGGTACTAAAGCTTTTTCAGAATTGTATGTTTTTGTTGTTCCAAAACGGGGACTAAATTGCACAATGTTGAACTTCTTGGTCTGGTTCACGTTCACAAAGCAACGTTTCAAAACAGACCAAAATTTAACAAAAATCACATGTGAGAAAACTGTAAAATAGGCTAATATGTTCGATGATAATTGAAATTAATTATAGCTTTTATTATAAATTATATTAATAATGCATAACAAATTATTTGTGGAAAATTGTTTTTTTATTTTAGCTCAAAATACCCCACAGTAGTGTTGTCACGGTACCAAAATTTCTGTATTCGGTACCGATACCAGTGAAAATCCACGGTTCTCGGTACCAAAGCAAAACACAAAAACATGCTAATTAAAAAAAACACTATTTTTATTAATAAAGTCAAACAAAAATAAAATGTACAAAAATCAGTTCCATTCTTCATGCTTATTTAAATTTGTTTCAAGTTTTTCCAAAAGTAATAAAAGTATGCAAAACAGTAAACAAGTTTCACCCAAATTTAATTTGTCTTTTTAATTAATGAAATTTAAACGCATTTTATTTTTTGGTAAATAAAGGGGATTTACTATTAAAATTAAAACATGGAAGAAATGTGTGATTATTTATTAAACAAAGTTTTATTAATTTTTTAAACAGTAGTAGTAGTAGTAGTATCACATATATTCTACTAAATAATAGTAGCCTAATATATTTCTGGCACAATGTCTAAAACGAACTTTTATTTTGACGGGTTGCTGTGAGTATTTTTAAATTTCTTTGTGTATATGATATGACGCTGGTTTTACCCAAATGAAATGGTTAAATGCTCGTGAAGTGACTCTCAGAGCAGTTCTGGAGATGTTGTTTATGTATTTATGTCCTCATTTAGAGGGCAGATGCTGAAATCACCGCTAGAGTGTCAGGCGCACTTCAATGTATGTAGTAAACAAAACCGCGTGTCTCCATTCATTCATTCATTCATTCATTCATTCATTCATTCTCACACACACACACACACACACACATACACACATACATACACACACACACACACACACACACTGGCAGAACATGCGGGACTGTGGGATTCATATTTGAATCGACTTTTGCGGCTTAATATTTACAGATACTAGTCCGTATCCCGATTTGATTTAAGTGTAATGATCTACTTTTGATTAATTCATCCAAACCTTGACAAATTTCATGACATTCCGTGATAAACTGTAAATTCCGTTTTTAAACTAGGTTCCGCGTTTTCTGCGTCGCGGAAATCATACAGCCCTACACATCAAGAACCGGGTTGACCGGGTACTCGGTACCACCGGTACTTTAAAAAAACTGGTATTGTGACATTTTCTTTTTTTAGTACTGACTTGGTACCAAAGTACTGGGTCTTTTGACAACACTACCCCACAGATAATTTTTTATAGCTTGTTAAAGTTGCCACTTTTAGGGTATGAGCCAAAACACGCTGTTTTTGTGTTTGTCCCTTTAAATGCAAACGAGCTGGTGCTCCCGACCCCCTTTTCAGAAGACTGCAGAGCTTCAAGAGCTCATGCTCTGGCTTACCGGCAACAAAAAACAATCTCACGAATTGAAAATATCAAACTTTCAAGCGGTCGACTTCACATTGCTTTCATATTTTCGTATTTCAATTTTTAACTACCACATTCCTATTTACAATCATTCTGATCGCATGTGAAGGCAGCATCAGTGAAAACAGGCAGAGACAATGATAGCTTTAGCAATATTAGCCAAGAAGTGCCAAGATGCTCTTTCAGAAAGGCCTTGGAAAACAAAATATGACGCCCTTTGTCAGGAGCTGACATTCGCACATGAAGCGTTGGTATTGATCCCTCTTTCAGAATCAACTTTTGTGAACATCCAGCATTGAAATGTCCCACGTTTTTGAGGCAGTCAAATGTAAAATGATTGGCACAATCATATAGGACTTTACAGTTGTTGTTGTTTTTTTTTTTTTTGTTTTTTTTTTTTTTTCCCCCCCAGGACATTTCTTTCGAAAATGAAACTTAAACACAACACTTCTAATGCCTCTTTGGTGTTGACAAGTAGCTACACCAAGAAAACCATAATGGTGGACTGCTGCTTCTCACTCAGGGTTTTGCCTATACTATTAGGGGAGAGTGCGTCACAAATGGGAAGGGATTTCTCCCTACGTTGACATGTATGTAGGGAGAATCTGGAACTGCTCGTTCTGAGAGACTGTTTATGATTTATTGGGATTATTAAAAAAAAAAAAAATGAGTGGGTGGATTTTTACCATTTTAGTCTGGTTGTTTTCACACACTGTGGCCACACAACTGTGTTGAAACACCTTATAAAAGTGATTTTTGCATAATAGGTCCCCGTTAAAGTCTGTCGAATCTGTAAAATCAGATTTTTCTAAGATTATTCAAAGATAACCATGGTATAGCATTGTCATGTTCAAAAAACAAGGTATTTCCATGGTAGTGTTTAAGCATCTGTTCTTCTCAGAAATCTTTAGAAACATCTTTAGTACGTGTTTGGCATAACGTAGATCTTGATATGTTATTAACATTTCCTCTCCCAGTTTCTAAAGTTGAAATCATCCAAAATGTTATTGGGCAGTAAAACAAAAATGTTCAAAAGCACCAATAACAGGAACATTTCCCTTTATAAGGAAGGCTCAGTTTAACCGCTGCCTATGTTTTATGAGAAAACCCAATGGCTACCTGTCATAGATACCCTATTAGTCTGATTGCTGACTGTCTTCTGCTATTTCACAGATGATGTCATGTCTAATTCAAGGCCCTTCTGGTCAGAGGTAAGTTACAGAGGACCAAAGCCATGTCTAACTATGTAAACAGAGCGCTGTGGTGAAAGTAAGCATGAGGCAGGCAGTGCACCAGACGTCCATTAGAGAATAACACGCACACGTGTTTTGCTTAATTGAAGACCTCACCAAATTGTTAAAGGATGTGGTCTGTATACAACATGAGCAAGCCTTGTGTGTGTGGCCAGAACTGCAAACACAAGTATGAAAGCAGCTGACGTGTCGGAAGAGTTTAAGTTTGTTTCGCACACACAAACAGACGTGCTTTGTATGAGAAAAGCCACAAAGATATTTTAGCCTTGTTTGGGCCTAGTATTGTTGGCTAGATTTAATAGGGACGTTTGTATTCTTGTATCTTCCTCTCATACAAAATCATTAAACCCAGGCAACATTGTTTTTAGACAAGCAGGTAATGTAAAATATCAATAGTCTCTCTCCCTTTCACTTGGCATGTGTAATGTAAACTGGTACAGGACATTTTTACATTTAAATATGCAGAGACAACTGTAATTAAGTCATCTATAAGTGTCTCCTCTGAAAAGTGTAAACATTTTGGCTCCATGCCCCTTAAAAAATGGTCTGTCTAATTGCTCCAATTGGGAGATTTTAGAGGCAGGGCTACCCGTAATAAGTTTAAACTGAAATGGAGAATCGGAGGCAAAGAGTGGAGGGAATGTTTGGGAAACCTATTTAGAAGAAAATTATTTTTGCAGTTTCTTTTGAAGCCACTAGTGGCAACAAAAGTACACACTTTTAAAAGGATAGTTCATCCAAAAATTAAAATTGTCGTCATTTGCTCACCTTCTTGTCATTCCAAATCTGTGTTTTTCTGTATTTTGAAAAATTTATTTTATTTTATTCAATGAAAGTTATTGGGATCTAATGTTGTTTGGACTCCATTGTCCTTCAGAATGTCTTTTATGCTCCAAACCTGTTTTTCTGTATTTTGAAAAACCATTTCATTTCATTTCATGAAAGTTATTGGGGTCTAATGTTGTTTGGACTTCATTGTCCTTCAGAATGTCTTTTGTGTTCATAGCAGAAAGCCATACAGGTTTGGAATGACATAAGGGAGACTTTAACAAATTACAGTGTTTTTAATATTATTAAAGCCCACCAGAAATGATAGCTTTTTACTTTGCCTATAAAAGCAAATCTACAAAGAACAGAGGTGAACAGTAGATCACCATAATGGTTCTGGGAATCTACATGACTTACAGTGTGTCTCAGCACCACATGCTTTTATTTTCCCAGTTGTTGCTGTTAATTTTAGACCTGGCATAAAGCGTGAGTAAAGTGGAGTTGAAGAAATAACGTACCGCCCTGATGATACTTGATCTGATAATCATTTTAACAGTGATGAGCTTAAGCTCACAGTCAGGCATTCAGCAGTATAAACCACATGAAGTGAGACATTAGAAAAAGCTTGTGGAGAGAGACAGAGGGAACAGTCATGCTAACTTCAGAATCAAATTTCCTGTCGGGCAAGTGCTTCCCAAGCGCAATCGTACACACACTTGTATTCACCCACCCACCAAGTGGGTTAGTTCAGTGTCGACATTTGGCCATACGATAGCATGTGCGGATGTTACAGAGCTCTCTGAGAGGACGTGTTAATGGATGAGCCTCATTCTGTGAGCTGTGGAGAGGGAAGGTTTTGGTGGCCTGTTAGGATCTTAATCGGGTCTTGGTGAAGTGCCTGCAGGATTCTGTTACTGCGCATGTGATGACACAACAGCAGCCTTATGCTCACGCAGCATTTGAAGGGATTTAGTTTAGCCAAGCTTCACTTGAACTTGCTCGTTACCACAGTATATTTGTAAAAAGAACTAGACAAATGGTCAGGATTGTAGGGGTGACCAGTTCGATTCTCTTTTAAAGGAAATGCTTACTCACCCAAAACTGAATAATTCTCTTTAGTCTGTGGAACACAAGGAAGTTTAGCTGAAAGTTCACTGCTCTGTTCCTTACAATGAAAATACATGATGACAGGAGCTGGCAGATTACAAAAAGCAGCATAAAAGTAGTTAACGTGACATGTCTGCTATATTCCACCCGTTTAATCACTTCAGAAGACTAGGAAAAAAATTGCAGAAAGACTTGGAAAAAATTGTGGTCTGTCTGTTACACACACACCTGAAATGTTGTGCATTAGCTGTATGGAATTCCTTTATTTTATATGTTTACCTATTTTTTTATAATGCTTCTAAATTTGACAAAGAAAATAATAGTGGAAAAAGAAAATAATTAGTGAGGTTAAACACAGAATGAATCTATGAAATTAGAACTTACTTTTTTAGGTAAACTGTCCCTTTAAGAGTCTGACAGTACTGTAGAAAACATGTAACACCTTTGTTGAGTTTAGAAAAATATCATAATTGGAAAGATTTGTATGTTGGAGTGCGATTTGTGACGTGTTGAAAAGAATGTTTGTGTGTGACGGCAGTGTCATTGAGTTCAGTCATGATGCCAATCAATTGCCTGTTGATGTTGGCCTCGACTGAAACCTTGACATTCTGCTGCTGATTGCAGGAGGGCACACAGATGATGCTGAAATTAGAGAATGAATGGTTTGATGCACGTACCTTGACATTTTACAATGAGATTGTGAATGTAAATTGCGAATGTTGTGAAAAGAATATATTGGGAAAAAAGGTTTGCCACTTAAGTGATGCTAAATGGCCGACAGGAACCGAGCAATTCAGTGAGTCAAAGCATCAGACTCCTGTGGTGAGTCTCCATACGGAGCATCTGCACAGCAGATTGAACCATTCCAAATAAGTGGACACTTTTGAAGCCAAATTATTTTTTAATGGTATGATAAATTCCCATGCTGCGTTCCCCTCACTTGTCTCTCCCCCCTCCTTTTCTATTGCTCTCCCTCCTTCTCTTTGCTGCCCAACTGTAAACCTTAAAGCAATAAATATGAAAAAGCCAGAACTGGAATTTACAGCACCTGTAGTTACTGCCGCAAACCCTTAATCATGAGCAGATGTAGGAGCAACTTAAAAGCAGGGGGGTAAAATCAGCATGCACAGGGTTGAAAATTGTAAGCGTGGGGTACAGTTTCACCAGCCGGCTGCAGTCAGCTCCCGACATATGGGGGATTAAAACACAGACAGTGCTTGAACAAGTCCCTTGGAATCAGAAACATTAGCACTTTATGTTGTTAAACGCTGTTACGGGCACTAGCGTCGATCTCCAGCATGAACATTCTAGAGTGAAATGAATACGGACATCAAGGCCTTCTGCCAGACAACTGGGAAATATGAATTGAGTGAATTTGTGGTGCTATTATGCCAAATTTCCAACAGGAGGTTTCGAAAGAGTTTTTAAGAGCTCAGTTGATTGTAATGCACTTTTCTGTGAGCAGCAACACTGCAGATTCTGAACCACAAACATATTAAAACCTGATCAGAGTGGACTGCGACAAGCAGTAGGCCGGAGCTTTGGTTTCAGTGCACCAAGCCATCGAAATGTAAGATTTTCCTCCTGGCATTTCTCTTTGACTAAAGCCTAAATGTTTAGTGTGCTTTCCTAAATGTGTGTTGTTAGATTAGAGGGATAGTTTACCCAAAATTAACAATTCTGTCATTTACCTGCATGTCATCCCAAACCCGTATTACTTTCTTCTGTGGAGCGTAAAAGAGATTCTGAAGTATATCTGCAAAATATGGTTGAGGTTGTCTGGTATCGCTGGTGTTACTAAAGAGTAATATGTTCTTGTTGCTCTCTGTTTTTGTTTGTATTTAGACACTTGCCCACGTCCAGATGCACACGCTCCCATATATGTCTGTGCTGTCTTTGTTTCTACCGCTTCCAGGTTAATATTTAAACTCCAGACTCAGTTGGAGGTCTAACATGTGAACAAGGCACAATGGTAGCACTGTGAGCCCTTATTTATTCATGCTCAGCTTCCTACCTTAATCAGCGTAGTGCTCTCCTCAGGAGAGAGAGGAGGAAAAAAGAGAAGTGGGTCAAGGAAAAGTCATGTTTGAGGTAATGCACCCAAGGGGCCAGCCTCTGATCATTATATGGCATTATTTAACCCAGAGATGAGGTCATCTTAAAGCACAGACATGTAATTCTCTCAATCCTTACCAAGCCTAAAATTCAAAAATCAAATAAGGAAGTTTTAGTGTCAAGGCTGAGGTTCGGTTTCTAATGACAAACCTTCATTCGCTCAGTGAACATCAACCATTATTGTATTTGTGCACTTCATGTTTGGGGTGTTTGAAGCATTACAAAATTTTAATTTTCCTTTATTTTATTTTTTTTTTTAATTTAAGCTGTATACCTATAGGAATCCTTCTCATTTACTGTTTCTCAGAGGCATGCAGTGGCGTATAATTACCCTGTTCTGTTTTAAGAGTTTGTTCGTTAAACTGCATATAAAACTCACTGTTCCTTGTTTAAGTATGAGTCATAATATGCTGTTGTCTTTTTTTTTTTTTTTTAATAAAATCTTAATGAACAACAGGCTTTTATGACTCTTTGGACAGTAGTCTTATCAGCACCATTTAAAGTGGTTTGTTGGGGTTGTAGATAGAGAATTTTACTAAATCCAAGGTTGCGCAAAATGAACTGGTTCTTTTTTAAAATGAGTGTGAATACAAATTGAATTTGCCCTGCACCTCAGGAAGTTAAATTTGAGTTGAATTGACAGGAAGATGAATTTTAATGAACTGGAATTAAGTGTAGTCACACATGGAGGGCTTTGTGTGGAGGGCTTTGAGGGCTTCCCATTAGGCCACACATGGGAAGTCGTGGCCTAATGGTTAGAGAGTCGGACTAGTAATTCAAAGGTTGTGAGTTCGAGTCTCAGGTCTGGCAGGAATTGTAGGTGGGGGGAGTGAATGTACAGCACTCTCTTCACCCTCAATACCACGACTTAGGTGCCCTTGACTTAGGTGTGTGTGTGTTCACTGCTGTGTGTGTGCACTTTGGATGGGTTAAATGCAGAGCACAAGTTCCGAGTATGGGTCACCATACTTGGTCGTATGTCACGTCACTTTCACTTTCACTTTGCAACAAGATAATTAATTCATGTAGTCTGATAAATTGTGCCTATATACACTATCAAAAATAAAACTTCTAAAAGGGTTTTCACTGCCAAAGTAGAACATTTTTGGGTTCCCAAAGAACCTTTCAGTGAAGAGTTCTTAAAAGAACTATTTTACACTGTATAGAACCTTTTATGCAATAGAAAGGTTCTATATAAAGGGATAGTTCACCTGAAAATGAAAATTCTGTCATTAATTACTCAGCCTCATATCGTTCCAAACCTGTAAGACCTTCGTTCATCTTCGGAACACAAATTAAGATATTTTTGATGCATTCTGAGAGCTCTCCGACCCTCCTATAGACAGCAAGGATCCTAACACGATCAAGGCTCAGAAACGTAGCAAAGAGATCGTTAAAATAATCCATGTGACATCAGTGGTTCAACCATAATTTTACGAAGCTACGAGAATACATTTTGTGCGCAAAGAAAACAAAAATAACGAATTTATTCAACAATTTGTCTCCTCCGTGCATCACATGCGTAAAAAACGTATGCTGTTCTGTGTCAGCAGCAACGTATGCGGATACGCTATTTACATTGTTTACGTTCAGATCAAAGCATAAACAAAGTATCTGCGTACATATGTTGCATACGTTGTTTACGTATATGTGATACTCTCCAAAATGGCGTCATAGGGTGATGCAGAGGAGAAATTGAGGACTAAAGTTGTTTTCTTGGTGCACAAAAGTATTCTCGTAGCTTTGTAAAATTATGGTTGAACCACTGATGCCACATGGATTATTTTAACAATCTCCTTGCTACGTTTCTGAACCTTGATCATGTTAGGATCCTTGCTGTCTATGTCTATGGGTCTCTGACCCTCAGAGAGCTCTCGGAATTCATCAGAAATATCTTTCTGATTTGTGTTCCGAAGATGAATGAAGGTCTTACAGTTTGAAACTACATGAGGGTGAGTAACTAATGACAGAATTTTCATTTTTGGGTGAACTATCCCTTTAATGGAATCATAGATGCCAATAAAGAACCTTTTATTTTTAAGAATGAGTGTCACCCACATGATGAATTTAATTTAAATTAAATTGGTGGTATTCGTTTCATTTTAAATGATGCAGAGCACTGACTCATGCTCCATTTAATTTCCAGTAAGACACCAACTACATCTGCTCTTGTTACATGTACCTTATACCTCCTTCCAAGAACTTGTAACAGCTTACAATCATAGGCCTCAATAAGAGAAGGCCTGTCTTAATGCCAGAAACCTAAGAGAATTATAAACATTAATACAGAACTTGACAAGAAGCTGTCAGTCAGCTGGGCAAATGCTGTAACATGCTGAGGAAAAGGCTCTTTCTTTCTCATTTCAACAGACTTCAAAGACCTTGGCAGCTGCAGCCGTCTCCTGATCAGTTTATATAACTGAGTCCATAAAGGGTTTAGGCTTGTGCTGCAAAAAGATCTGAGGTGTTCAACACTGTTCCACGGGCCTTGGGCTCTTTTGTTTGGATATGTTTCACACAAAATGCTCCTCAACTCTGGAGAGCATGAGTGATCTTGCTTTACCTCCCTAACATTGACAATGTGTCTATTCTACGTGGGCAATAGTTAGCAGGGCATGCCATGTTTCTGCGTGCCGAGTGCAATTTTTGGAGGGTACTTTTCGGATGTGCACAAAGTTTGTCTGTTCAAAAGTGACTTGTGTATTGTCTTTCACATCTCCTCCCCAGAGTGCAATTAATCACAACATGAGAAAAAGACATCAAAGCAGTCGCTGTCATGTTTACAGAGAGAAATTATATCAGTCGTCTTTTCTTTTTTCCACTCTAACATCATTCCGCTGGTTTTATGGTATTGACAAGGCAAAATCATTTCCGAGGTTTCCTTTTATCGCTTCCTTAATGTGATTATCAGGTTTGCAGTCAATCAATGCTCAATAAAAACAGAAGTCTTGAGTTTGTTTCATCTTTTCTTTTTCTGTGACCAGTTATTTAGTATTCACACGGTGCACTGCATAATCCATATTATTTAGGTTTTAATGTGAAGCAGTAGAAGCTAAATCCGATTTGATGTTAATTTGCATTAAGAAAAAAGGAAAGAGCTATTCACAAATGACTACAATGTTCTTTCTCCACTCTGATGAGTTATGCAGGTTCAAAAATGTTTTAATAAACCTTTTTTTTTTTCTTTTTTTCTCTCCCTCTCTCTGTTCTGTAGGAGTGCATGAGTCTCAACACGAAAAAGTCCTCAGTGTCACTGAGGATGGAATTATTCAAAGTCCTGACTTCCCCAACACTTATCCCCGGAATACAGTTATAGTGTGGCGGCTGGTGGCAGTCACAGAAAGTTCCAGGATCCAGCTGACCTTTGATCCTCGCTTTGGCCTGGAGGACGCCGAGGACGGCATTTGCAAGTAAGAGACACTGACCTTTTGGTCACTGGCTAGACCTCACATGCACATTAGAGAAAGAAAATATCTTAACATGTGTAATGTAGAAGACAGACAATAAAAGAGTAAATAAAGACAATTAAAAACATTTACATTTACTCGTCTTGTGGCTTTAGAAATCAAAATATTGTTTGTTTGTTTTTTTTCATATCTTTTAAACAATTGCCTACAGTCCTCCTCCTCCTCATCATCATCATCATCATCATCATCATCATCATCATCATTATTATTATTATTAATCACACTTTTTTTATTGGTCTATTTACGAACATTTTTGGCAGTTGCGTTGCATCTCGCTGTTTAATTTTTGGGAGAGGATTGTCACTTCATGAAGGTGGTACTTTAAGTTTTTATTCTGTATTTAATCTGTTAAACTTCTTTACTATTTAATGTATTTCCATTTTATTTCCATTTATGTTATTAGATTTAATTTTTTTTTTTTTTTTTTTTTTTTTTTACTGGTCTTAATTTTTTTTATTTAATATTTTAATTTGTAAAGTTTTTACTACTTTATTCATAAGAATATTTAGGTAATCATCATGACATTTGGACACTTACATATTAATTTTACATTTCAGAAATGGCATGTTTTTGTGATTTGTTTTATTTAAATGGTTCCTCATGGCTGTGACTTTCTAGTACAAGTCAAAGCTGGCGGTTGATTTAAACTGGCAGGTTGCAATATAGAATCAAGGCTGGACCGAAACTGTAGTGAGGAGGAGATTTAGAAGATTTGAGAGCTTGAGCGTTTCCTTTCAGGCGCTCAAATATTTGCTTAGTGTTATGCGACAAATCAGCACTACTAAACAAGCAGCATCAGCCATCCATTGCACTCTCTTGACAGGGTCAGACGTAAGATAAAGCACCCATATACAATGCAGCAGTATAAGTGTATGTGGAGAAGGAGGGGGAATTACAGTGGAGATGTATGTGCTTGTTGTGACCGAGTCCATTTTTAAAGATTTAGAGTCGAAAGGAGGCCATTTGGGAGATTGGCTGTGCTGCAAGAAGGCTGATGAATAATGAAAAGCCCACCCCTAGAGTGATTGTTCAGTTATATATTTATTTTTTCCATGACTGATACGATGACATAAAGAACAGCCCTTTCTACTTTGTGCATATTTAGTTCCTAGTCTCCTATGTAACTCCATAGCATCTGTTTGAGATTCTGGAGACGCATGCGATCACAGACGTACACTCACACACAGTGTAGGTCACACACAGCCCAGCCAGCCCAATCCACATTAAAGACCCTTTCAATTACAGGCTAGCTTTCCTTCCTTCCTTCCTTCCTTCCAGGCCTCTGTCCATGCCTCTGTTTTGCTGTATAGTGCAATCGATTGCAGACGTGCACATCTGTGCATTTCTGCTTCCCAGAATCTAGATGATGACCTTCCCATAGCTGGTGGTTTCATGTGGAAAAAATGCTTGTAGACCTCTGATTATTGATAAATAATAATGCCCTATTGACTTGTACACATTACCTGTGAAAGGTTCTTCATTGTCTGCAAGCCTTATGTGTGACATACAGTGTTCTTGTGCTTGCAGTAAATCAGTGTAGTTTTATTTCTTGTCAATAATCGATTTATATAATGTGCTTTCATACACATTTGTTAGCAAGCCTCTGGAGTCTTTCCAGCTATGTGTAGCGCCTCCTAGTGGCTTCATGTTAACTGCACATTAACACTTTTTTTTTTTTTTAGGTTAAAAACAAATAGCTCACCAAAAATTTGCTGAAAATCTACTCATCTTAGATGACCTGAGGGTGTTTCTTTATTGAAACAGATTCTGAGAAATTTAGCATAACATCACTTGCTCACCAATGGATCCTCTAAAGTGAATGGGTGCCGTGAGACTGAGTTCAAACAGCTGATAAAAACATATTGTAATGTATTATATTGTATTGTATTGTATTGTATTGTATTGATGTAATGTAGCAAATGTAATCAGATTGAATGCTATTCTGCTATGTCTATACTTTTGCCTTTTTGCTAACATTATCCAGCATGTGTGGCTTAAGTGATGTCTGCAGGAAAACATAATAGTTTTTACACTGATTAAATTTTCTCAGGAATGTGTATGAAGTAAACGGCATACATTATTTTTGATGTTGGCTTACAAGTATAAATATGCTTTATTCTCTGCCTATAAACATATCATACAGATAAGTGAACATAATAGGACAGAACCCTTTCCTAGTTTCCAACAATGATGCTATAAATCTGTGCTTGCTTGTCCACTTTGTTTAAATCACAAGCTGTGGCTTTGAGGAGCAAGTGTAGAGTTGGGGGTTTTTGCAGTGTGTTGGAGTGTATTTGACCTGGCCTGACCTTTTATATACCTAGCAGCCATGCAGTGATGGGGTTCTGTATGATTGCACCAGCAATAAATAATTATTTAAAGTAATTATTTTATTTATATCTTTTGGCATAATCTATAGCACTATTTCACTATTACTTGACATCTTTTGCATTCATTTAATAACAGAGAATGATTTAAGCTTATAAAGTGGTATTGGTTTGCAATGCTATTAGCTGAAATCTCGTTTCGGCTTGTTTTTAAGTGTTCTGTTTAAATATTCTGGTGTTAAAAGGATTCAAGACAATCCAGTGTTTGTTTTCTGATGCTGTGCCGTGTTTTCTGAAGCGGTGGTGTTCAAACCTCTCCATGAAGTACCCCCAGCACTGCACATTTTGTATGTCTCCCTATATCTGACATACCCACTTCAGATCTTGCAGTCTCCACTAATGAGCTGATGAGCTGAATCAGGTGTGATAGATGAGGGAAACATACAAAATGTGCAGGGCTGGGGGTACTCGAGGACAGGTTTGAGAACCACTGTTCTAAAAGATATCTGCGGGGCTTTCTTGCTTCTGTTCTACTTTAGCTTCTGTGGGGTGAATGTATGCATGTAAACCTGGTAATAGTGAAATCACATTACATTATTGATGAGCCATCTGCCTCAAGTGTCACTGGGATGAGACAAACCCCTCTGCTTTGTGGTCTTCTGAGGTAGAACAGAAACACAGAGTGAAACATGGATAGTATGTTGTATTCATTAGCTAATGCGTGATGTTGACTTAACATTTAATTTTGGCTAATTGCAGTTTATATGTCGTTTTACTTTGTGAGCACAAAATATTTATATTGGCCTTCATTGCATAGCGGTTGGCACTTAATGGTTTTCTTCTACACCTACAGGTGTATCCATCTACACAGGTTCATAAGAGAGCTTTCAGCCCTCAGGCCTTTTTTTTCCCCCTGTGTATTGGCTTAGTGGAAATCAAACCTGGATGTGTCGCAAATCAGGGGCTCAATGTCCGTTTAACCATCAAGTGTGGTTTTTTTTTGTTTTTTTTAGTGCAGTGCGTGATGATCTGTTGTTTTAATGTTGTTTGAAATTTTAGTGTCAGGCTGGGCAGAGAGTACACAATGACTCCAAAAAGCCAAATGGCTGTGTTGGCATGAGAAAGTATTCCTGTCCAATCAAATGATTAGTACCAGGCTTAGGCTGCGGCCACTGAAACCAGCCTTTATTGAACACTGCAGGAGTATTGAGGCCATGCAGGCAGGAATAACAACCTCAACACTGCTGTTTTTTTTCTTTTCTTTATTAAAAAAAAAATGCTCAGGCCACTGTGTTCAGTCCAAGTTGCATCAAAGACTGTAATTTAGGGCCTGAAAGAAGGCCATGAGAGACGTGGGGGGGGGGGTTCACTTAAGTTGCGCCACTTCAGCATGTGGTACTTCAGTGCAAAAATCTGCAATACAGTTTAACTGGGTGTAAGTAAAAATTTTTTTTTTTTTCCCTGTTTTAAAATATTTTAAAGTGTATTAGGAAATTCAGCCATTACACCAGTCTTCTGTCAACTGATCCTTCAGAAAAAATCAGAATTTATTTGCTTCAGTACTCAATGCAGATTGATTTTACCACTTGGGAAAACCACTCAGATTTTTTTGAGCATCTTTTCATCATTGCATAAATTCCTTTAGTAAACAGGGCATAAAACAATTAATTTATAGACTATTTAAAGAAATTATGATATTTCAGAAGGTGCTGTTCATTCTTCCCTGTAATTTTGCTGTATGGGTTTTGAGGTACAGTATATGTGTGTATTGAAAAGTTAGTATAACCAGTTAAATTTGTTCAGTTTTTTTTTTTTTCTTCCTCTTCTTGAGTAAACTTAATTTTATATCATTTGATTACGTGTGATTTCCCTGAAGCAGGTGTAGTACAAAACAATTCTTCAGTTGCTGAGTGCCGATTTGGGATATCTGAGCAGTCCCAGAATCTAATATATTTTTAGCCATCATAATAGATAGATTTAGCTCTCGTGTTCTCTGTGGACCGCCATAAAGGTGATTGAGATAATACATTTAGCCGTGCTTCGGCTTGTAGCTTATTCAGTTCATTAAATGCTTGTGAGAATGGATTTCTAGGTCACAGCTATTGTAGCTTATGAAAAGCCTAATGCGTTAGCATATTAGCTTGAGATCAAATACAGATAAATATAATTTATGAGCTTACATGTCTGTAGCCCTCCTTTTAATCTTATTCACTCTTCACTTTCTCCCAAGCTTTTTAGCTCTGTTTTTCTCTCAGTATCCTTCTCCTTTGGTTTTTCCCCTCTCTACGTTTCCCATCTTTCCTCACTGCCTTTGTTTGAATGTCTGTGTTTAATAGTGTGTCTGTAAATAGCTTCATTGCCATAGTTCCCTGTGGAGCCCCTCCAAGCATTAGACCTACACTTAGATGCCTTGTAGCTGTTAGCCTTTCCTCACACCGAATGATAGGGGAAAGTGATGAATTAACCATGTAGTTGTGACACAACACCGTTAACTTCCCTCAGATCATCTCAAGCTAGTCGTTTGCCCGCGTCCAGGCATGTGATAGAAGCTAATGGCCAACAGGAAGGACATGATACTGGATTTATGGCAATTGCGATGAGGCACACTTAGCATCAGGTGCGCATTGTCACATGCTGCTGGCGGGACTAATGTCACGCCCCTACTCTGGGCTCCTGTCATGAGCTTCTGATAGGGGTTGCATCCGAAAGCTTAGGCAGCTGAATTTTTGCCTCTCTGCCTTATGTAAATGACTTTGCAAGCAGCATTTGAGCATGAAGATACCATCCAAAATTGATTTCAGCCTAGTTTCAGATCTCTAACCAAATATAGAAAGCTTTGGTGATAAGTGGATATTTAATTATTACAATACTATTTTCTCGCTAGAAATGACATCAAATGTGGAAGTGGTCCAAAACTATACATTTACATACAAAATGTTATCCTTTTAGACGACAGTGTCATCTTTATTTTTTAGCTCAACTTTCACAGAATTGAGCGGATAGGATTGTGCGATTATTTTGGGTAGCGAGGTAAGAGTCAAGAATGACCCTTAAACTTTAAGCCTACTCATGCTAATTCGACAAAATGCAGATATTCTGAATGTTTATGTACTGTTTAAAAGTTTGAGGTCAGGGATTGGTTTGTTTTTGAAATAATTCCCTTATACTCAAGGCTGTATTTATTTTATCAGAAATACAGTAAAAACAGTAATACATTTTTTAAAAATGTATATTTTTTTTCAGCTACCATGACTTCAGGCTTCAGTGTCACATGATCCTTCAGAAATCATTCTAAAATGCTGATTTGGTGCGCTAGAAACCATTTTTATATCATCAATGTTGAAAACAGTTGTGCTGCTTTTATAGCATTATAAATGTCACTGTTGATCAATTTAATGCATACTTTCTGCATAAGTGTAAATTTCTTTGAAATCTCACTGACCCTGAACTTTTGAATGATAGTGTAGATGATTTTGCCTAATCCAGTCCCAACTAGACAGCGGTAAATGTAAACAGCATTAAACTTGTTTTGACATCCAATCAGTTAAACCACATTCGTAAAAGCTTCTCTGGATTGTTTCACATCAACAACTAATGACATGTATCCAAATGACTGTTGATATGGGATCCCGACTAAAACAATTAGTGTTTTGTGTTTTATCACAAAATCAAAGATCCTTGAAATTCGCTCATAAAAGGCCACAAGTGCCGATCTGTCTTGCCCAACCTCTTATGATGAGATCATTGAAGATGAATGTAAACAGGACCCGAATGCTTGTGATTAATGAGTCTCTTGTAATAATACGGTGTGCTTTGCTGTTGTAGGTATGATTATGTGGAGTTGGAGGAGCCTGTCGGAAGCGTGGTGTTGGGGCGTTGGTGTGGCTCAGAGATGGTTCCAGGGCCCCAGGTGTCCAAGGGGAACCAGATCCTGATCCGCTTCGTCTCAGATGAATATTTTCCCTTGGACCCAGGGTTCTGCATCCTCTACTCTTTGCTTCAGCAGGTATGAAATGACTCATGCACCACGTTCTTCCTTATGTAATGCTTATGCAACATTTACTGAGAGGGCTGGTTGTGTTTTTGCTGAAAACGTTTTGTTCATCCCTAATGGCCCTGTACTATATTATTTCTCCACCTGAAGAACTTAAATACACAGTGTGCAAAATAAAATTAGATGTTTATGAGAAATACAGTGAGCTTTGCTGAATATCAAAATTTAAAAAGTGATACTGTATGTACTTGGGACCAAAAAAAGAAAAAAGTCCTGAGCACTTAAACATACTCCCATTTTATTACAATGCATCTGTTGCTGTAATCACCATCCTTTCCTCTGAAATGACCTGGCAACCTTAAACGGCACTTACTAAGTTGGAAATTTCAAGTTATAATCATATTCCTACCTCAGAGACCTTCTCCTCAATGTTTCACTTCTTGTGGTGGTGAAAACCACAGCGGGGCGGGCTACGGTGTTTTCCACCTTGGCCATGGTTCAGTTTCCTCCCTTTAATTTACACCCTGACAGGCGTCACACGGCACATTTGAAAAGGATTATTCCCCTGAAATGATTTAATAGACATGCTTGGCTTTGATGTGTGATGCCTGTCAAAGTTTTATGACTCCACTTTCCCTTGAATTTGTTTACTGAGGCTTCAGAGCGTGTCTGAACGCTTTGCTACGTTGCTTAAAAATTGCTCTCATTGTTTTGCAGTGAACAAAGGTGTGCTTTATCTCCGGGTAGATAATGGCTGTATCTATTCTGCTGAAACTTAATTATTTTAGTGTTGATTGTGGTGAGATAGGCCACCAAAATTAGACCGGACAAATGTGGCTGTGGATTTTCAAAGAAAAGAAAAACATATGGGGTTTCCATATGCCATTTCCTTCTGATCTCATACAGCTTTTCTATTGAAAGTGCTGATGCTGATCTTTCAATCTTTTTCTGCATTTCCGTTGATTTGAGAGCCGAACGATGATGTAACTGTGCTATTACATTACCTGCCAACAAAAATATTTCCCATCACTGTCTTTTAGAGTCTTAGGGAGTTTTGAGAACACATTTTAATAATCAGTCACACAGTAATACACTACTGTTCAAAGATTTTGGAGTCAGGAAGTTATAATATTACTGTTACTGTATTTTGATCAAATTTAAATGTAGTCTTGTTGTGCATCATTCTGACCTCGAACATTTGAACGGTAGTGGAATTATTTGATTTAGAATTGGGGCTGTTTAGTTTAGCATGATCAGTTTTTGTTTTGCTTCCTCCTTGCAAGACTGTTGTTGTCATTTTGAAAACTTTTTGCGGTCTGGACATTATCCCAACTTCCTAGCCGCTGAGCAGTTCTCTGGTAAGGGCCAGTAAAGAGCCCATTTTTCCAGCCTTTTTCTGCGGTGGAAATGCATGAAATTGTTTGTTTATCTCTGGCTCTAAAACTGACAGTAATAAAGGGACATCAGTTTGCCTTTAAGGGGATTTTCTAACCAAATCAGTTGCATGGAAATTGTTCTTTTTAGTTCTTTTTAGGGATTTTTCCCTAGATGACATTCATTTTTGGCTTTCAGGTATAAAATGAAGTATGTTTATATGTAGAATGGTGTGTAGATGAGTACATTCTCCACTCTTTATACTAGGTGGTTTGGTTTTCTTTGAGCGGTGCTCCATTATTGCAGAGGAGGTGCTGTGTTATGGCTGGTTTCTGGACAGCGAGCTCGCATCAGAGAAGGTGTGGCTGAATCAAGCTCTATTTATAGTGTTTGTGGAGGAGGATGTTGAGCTGGAACCTACAATTCCAACACGGCCTCCTCCAGCCCTGACTCACAGTGCACAGTGTTTGTTTTCTTGCTCACCAAAGCATTTGTATTCAGGAGGCTTGTGGATGGGAGTTACATCTCGATTGTTGTGCGCCTGTGTGCGTCAAATTGTTGGAATTGTTGTGTTATCATAAAATGTCAGGGAGTGTGTGGCAGAAGGTCTTCAACAAACTAAAAATAAGTAACTTGCTGTTTTATGAAACATTGCTTGACAGTCCTGCAAATATTGTGGTTGTGTGATGTTTCAACGTTATGCATGATAAATTGTTAAATGCCAGGCAAACACAAAAATACAATTTCATAGCATGTCAAACAAAAAATGCGCATAGAATCTACATTTTTTTTTTTTTTAGTGAAGAAATGCCTTT
Source organism: Tor tambroides (assembly GCA_021397915.2). NCBI lineage: Eukaryota > Metazoa > Chordata > Actinopteri > Cypriniformes > Cyprinidae > Tor > Tor tambroides. The sequence goes on along the minus strand of JAFVLL020037009.1, from coordinate 633 downwards.
TCTAGCTTGTAAATGTTTAACAGAGCCTTTAGTTAGCTTATGTGTTAATCTCCTCTGCCGTTAAATTCAGCTTCTCTCGGGCAGCATGCCTTAATACCTAGTTTAATTTGCACATCCTGCACCACCCACTGTCAGCTGAGTTGTTTAAAGACAGCAGTGGTGTTAATGACATTTAACTGCAATTTAGCAGGAAATTTCCTTTGGATGCCCTGCAAAAAAAATAGCTAAATTATGTCTCTGTCACACTTCTTTTTTTGAGACAGATGAATTAAAAATGTGTGACCTCCTTTACCTGCTTAGTAAAGTACTAGTAGTAAATGAGAGCTATATTTCTTAATGTTAATCATCTTTTTGTGTTTGCAGTTGTCACTGAAGAAAAAGCTTTATCACAGGTGGGACTATAAACCTGGATGAAATATCAATAAAATCCAACTAGTGGACAGTTGCAGAGATCAGCATTCCCAGCATGCAGCCACACATTAATAGATGTTATAACATTGTTGGGTAAAACTGTTCATTGTGGAACTGTTAATTCACCTGACTGTTCACAAATTTAGTGCACTTCTCAAAAAACGCTTAACAGTGTTCTTATAGTCTATACTGCACCCATGTTTATAGCTCAGTTTATAGTTT
>JAFVLL020037007.1:0-30062 GCA_021397915.2 Tor tambroides | reverse complement strand
AAAAAAAAAAAAAAAAAAAAAAAAAAAAATCACATAAATGCTGGTATTTTGAATTCTTTCTATTCATCAACATTAAAAATTTCTTGAGCACCAAATCAGTATATTAGATTAATTTCTGAAGGATCATGTAACACTGAAGACTGGAACAATGCCTGCTGAAAATTCAAATATTCAAATAAAATATTTTATAAATGAAATGCAGCTGCAGCCTTGATGAGCATAATAGATATATTTTAGTTATTTGCTCTGACCAAAAGATGATTTTAATCAGAACTGCCTTTGATGTAACAATATAATGAATAAAAGGCAAAAAATCATTTAACTACTAAGACAGATGGCTGAAGTAGCTATGTAACACATCTAAAACAAAAAGGCTTGCAATATGGTGTGCTTCATCAGTTGCTTGCAGTGCAGACAGTTTTGCTGATTATAATGGGAGTGATTAAGTGCTCGCGTGCAGTGAAAGCATGGCGTAACCCTCGCCATTAACTACCCCTAAAATAGGAATGTTGTTCCAGGACCATAAAGGAAGTTGATCCATGAACACATTCTACTTAAAACCACAGTCACTGAAAACTTGGCTGGTGCATCAGCATGGTTTTCTGGTGAAGAGGGTTGTCCAAGGAAGTCTTGCTGGGTAAGTTAGTTAAGAAGCTTGGTGGGAAAACCAGCACCCATGCTGGGAACCAGCATCCAGAACACAACATATGCTGGTGACCAGCTATGCAGGTCTTTTCAGCAAAGCAGAACACAGGAACCAGACTCAAGTACCTTCTTCTGATCCAGCACAAGTCAGATAATGAATGTGATACCGAACGTCTGTCAGTTTTGGGTTTCCAAGCCAAAGGGGCCACAGCCCTGATGGCTGCCATATGGTTACAGGTCAAAACAACAGATTTTGCCTTCAGAATTTGTGAAGATAAAGTATCGGCAAAAAAGATAGTGTCTCTTTTCCTACCCATATGTCTATTGTTGTATTATCTATTCCTCAAACTAGTACAAACCAGCCTTGTTGTACTGTTCACACGTTTTAAATCCCCGATACAATCGACTGCAAGTCCTGACTGGCTGGGACTTCGAAATTCTTGCTAAATCATATTATAGGACTCGTATTACCATGCAAATGACCGGCCCTCCTAGGGAAAACATGGTCTTCTCAGTCATATCGTTAATAAAGAACAACGTAAAAATGGACTTGTGGATTAGTATTGTGTTGTGTTAAGGACACTTGAGTACCCCTCTGTAAATAAAGGCCTAATCTCCAGGAAGCCAGACAACCCTCCCCCTATTCCCCCCCCCCAGTGGAGCACTTTTTGGGTCTTACGTACAATTACATCTGTCTATATCTGCCTTGAGTTACAAACAAGTATGTTCACGTAATTAAACCCAATGTAAACATTATACACAAAGAGCACACATACTGGAGCACGGGAACTGACTTCTGTGCTCTGCTATAATAATATATCAGTGAGGGGAGATGCAACTAGTGATTATCATATACAATGGTTTGGATGCAGTCGCTGAAATCTGAATCAAAACAGCACGGCAAATCGTTGATAAGGAAGGTCGTCACCTGCTAGATGAGTTTGTTCATTCGGCCATCGACAAACAATCTGGAAAAGTCACGGATGCAGCTGTGCAACGAACCGCTAAGGGTGCTAAGCTGGGATTTTAAAAAAGGAAAATGAGCAGGAGATAAAAGGTAGGATAGAGTGAGGGGGCGTAAGGGATTTCAACTTGTGAGCTCTGTTAGACATGTGGCGCGGCTGACACTTAAGCCACTAATGGATGATTAGGAGAGAAAAGAGATCAGCCATCCTGACTCCAGGTGCCATTATTTACTCTTTTAGTAATGGCTGAAAGGGAAGGAGTGGAAGAACAGACACCTCATCATCGAGTGTTTCTGTGTAATAAATGTTCAAATTCAAAATGGCGTCTAAAGGCCGTACACACAGATGACAATAATGATAACTCTAACTATATAATGTTTTAACAGTCGTTCTAGTTCTATGAGAATACTGAAGTCCAAAACACAGCGATAACAACACAGAGGCATTATATCACTGAAATCACTTTCAGAATAATGTTTTTTTTTATGGCTAATGAATGATAAAACATTGATGGCCAATCAGAATTCAGTTTTAAGAGCTTGAGTGAGCAGATGCTAACACTGCTGTGTGTGCTTATAATAAACAGAACGTTATCATGCTTCGGTGTGGATGCTATAGTTATTGTTTTTGGTGTGAACGGCCCTAAACTGTCCACAAAGTCATGAAAAGATAAAGTCATGACACATATTGTTGCCTACCAAGTGCTGGCTTCATAATTTAGCTAAACAAAGCCTTTCATGAAAACCTATTAATAATTTTGGTTAAAGCTGCTGTTTAAAATGATTTAGTTATTGCTCCTATGCTAGTTTAATATAAAGAAACAGCTATACTGTAAGGCCAATATTATGATGCATACTTTGAGGCTAAGTGCCAAAAGTCACTTCCGGTATACACTGTCTTCAAAGTTTCAGTGATCATACTGTAATGTGTTGATGTGGGGGGTTACCAGGTCAGAAAAATTTCCAGCCCAACGCTTACTCAAAACTCACCCAAAAGGAAAGAAAACTAGCCTCCTTTTTCCCTTGTCCAATCAGAGTTGACAGCTGCAGGATTTCCAATAAAGGCCTTTAAATAAATGCTTTGATTTTGTTTATTGTGTGTTTTAAATGTTTAAAAGGTCAAGTCAAATTTAGGCAATTTATTTAGCTCTTTTCACAAAACACATCATTTCAAGGCAGCTTTAAAGAAAATCATGATGTTAATGTTTATTATTTATTTATACCTTTATGCCTTATAGTAGCAGATTAGGGATTTAGTAGATTAAAATTCAATGTCTATAAAATAGTTTTAGTTTTTAAACTCTTATTGTCCATTCACTTCCCCTAATTTGTTTTTAACAAATTGTAGATTGTACTCATCTTCATACAATAACTTTACATACTCTTGTTGCCAAATGCCAAACATAATTCACCTGACTTAAAATTTCAGATGTGGGCAAAACTCACGTAATTTATGTGACATCAAGCATGCCCCTCAAACTCACTCAGTCTTTAAGTTGCTAGGAATTCATTCCAAGCATCAACACAACTTAGGAAAAAATATTTTAATTTTTGTCTATGTGGAAAAAAAAGCCCAGAGGCTCTCTAATTTCTTCCATGACTGCTTTTCAAAATAGCCCAAATGTGCATGAAAGACCACAACCCTGGCAACACTGGGGGTCGATATAAATACAGTATGTTCTTCTCACATGCTACTTTCATGTGTGGTGTAAAACAGGCCTCAGAAAACGAAACTAAGGTTGATTTATATAAAACATTTAAACATTGTGGTTTTGCTTCACACTTTGCATTGCCACAGCAAACCTGACAGAGCAAACAAACAATGCAACGTGAAATGAACAAATCGATGAGTGCCACTATGAATGTAGACTCATCACAAGACATCAGACTCACTGGATCACAGGACTGCAGAGCACATGACAGAAAAGAGAATCGACAGATGTTCTAAAAATACACATAGTCTGTTTTGAAGATGGAAAAAGAGGAAGGGTACGTCAGTCCGCCAATGCTAGAGGTGTTCTCGCTCTATTACGGAGGGGAAATGAATGTGAGCACAGTTCTGTATTTCACGCCTGGATAACGTTTCTTCTGACTATATATGTACTAAATATTCCTTTTAACTTCTGTTTAGAGTGACAACCGATACTACAATACGAATATAAGATATAATGCACAATCAGCTGATCATTACAGATGATCCACTTTGCATCACCCTGTCAGGGTGTATTTTGTGATAATTACCAGCTGACTGTACATTATTCACTTCCTACTTACATTATAAATACATAAATGGACTTGAAATATTGATTTGAGTTTGAATTATTTTATAATGTGGCAAAAGACCACACAATGCTAGAAGAGAGTAATACAGCAAAGCTATTTAGCTGGCACAATGGTCAATTATAAAGTGTAACAAACAACCTTTATACAAAAAATATTTGACCACAGAATGCAGTGACTGACCAATCAGAATTGAGTATTACGGGATTAAAAAAAAATGTAGCAGATTTTTATTTATTGTTTGTTTGTGACAATACATGCAAGTGTCTATGGGTTAACGTTTATTAAATCTGTCAGTTAAAAAAGGAAAAATATTTCACAGATATTATATTAACAGTCTGCTTAATGTAAAAAGCAAATTATTTAATTTTGGAAAGAAAATGTTGACTGATCACTCTTAATATTTTTCTCAGTATAAATGTTTTTGTACATAAATATAAAGCTTTTATTATTATTACAGATTCATATTTTAGGAAGGGGTCCCTTGCAAGAAGATCATTATATGTAGTTTGCATCAAAAAGTTTGAAACCCCTGTAGAAAACAATAATAGTAGGGCCTTTCACACCTTAGGAACCTTTTCATAGTACCTGAACTAATTGTGGAACTACCCACTTTTTGGCGTGTTCGCACCGCGGGAACTAGGAACGGTTTTAGTTCCAGGAACTACGTTTGGAGGAACTAAATTAGCTCCTACTTCAGAGTAGGGTCTAAAACAGTTCTAAGAACTATCCGTGACGTAAGTGTACGCTGATTGGCTAAACGCGTACGAAAACGCCCTCACCCCCCATGATTTAAAACACCATGTAAACATATACTGTGTAAACATGTATCATACTGAGAGCAAGACTTCGTCTACGGCGTTTTGTGCTTCTGTCAGCCTCAATGAAACGTAACACTGCAAATTGTCGTTGGAGATTCTTAGTCCTCCTTTCCGTTCTTTCAATCGCTTGACGTATATGTCGAAATTCCATGTCCATTATTGTGAAACCCGTGAGACACAACAAAAACACAGCTCCGATCACAGCATCCTCCATCCTCCTGTTGTTAACGTTGTTCTTCTTTGTTTACGTTGTTGAACGCCACGTGCAAATGACCTCGCTGTCGACCGGCTTACGTCACTTCTTAGTACCCACTGTCGGTGCGAACGCAACCCTTTAAATGGTACTGGGAAATAGTTTGCGCAAAATCGTCCCAGTACTTTAGTACTGTACTTTTAGTTCTGGAACTAAAGCAGTGCGAAAGGCCCTAGTATTGTACATCCTAACATGAAAGAGTTGCATAGCGAGGTTTTCGCAAAGAAAGAAAAACGATTAAATGACATTTTAAAAATATATGGAATTATTTCTACATGTTCCAAACAATATTTTAGCCTTTCATATACAAATGTAAAACAGGAAGCTACATGCAATGACTTTTTCAACATAAGACACAATCTAAAATTAGCAGCATCCTCTCTGAGCACCTAGCGAAAGCACATGCGTGTCAAGCCCCCGTGAGAAAGACTCTGACACAAATGTGGTATTTATCAAAAGCTGAAATAAGTAGTGATTGACTAATCCAAATAACTCCTGAACCACTGATGGTAAAACACTAATGAAAATGATTCTAAGTAACACGCTTGTTCTCCTTTACTAAGAGGAACGCCGTCAATGACCGCCAACGTCTGTCCTCTGAAGGGTGAGGCACTTGCAAAAGACGTTGGCAAAAACCACATCAAAACCGGAACTCTGGGTAAACCTGATGGTGGAAACCAGAGTGTGGCAGACCAAATACGATGTGTCAGAGCTTAACTGAGCATGTATGAGGTACATAACGGCATGGTGATGAAGTTCAAACTTGTGGAGTTATTTTGGGGGAGTTCCTGAGGTGAGTACCAGGAACATACATAGATCTTCCTGGCGGTGGAAAGGGATGGGGGAGGTCAAAACAGCTGCCAGATGTGGAGGAGTCCCAGGAGCCCTGTCACATTCTCACACACAATGCACGGCTTGTGAAGTCGCCACAGGAAGTGAGGTCAGGGTTCCTGACCCCTCCCCGAAGCTGACAGAAATGTAGTTCAAACCAGAATCGCCTGGACTTTTCTGAGACACATCAATCTGTTTGTCAAAGCATATGGCGTTGAAACTTCTGCATCAATACAAACTGACGGTGAATTTCCTTCACGCATATGCACATAATTTTACTATTTACAATGGTGAAATCAACTCACTCATAAACTGAAACAGGAATCACTTTGAGGTGGATGCGTCGTTATTCTTGATGACTCACTGATTTCCATATATGCTTGAGGGGCTTATCTTCACAACAGGATGAAATGAAACACATGGTCCTTATTAAAATGGGACTGTATTGTATTAACAGGCTCTTGACACCAGAAAGCGCATTTAAATGTAGTATTCAACGAGATAAATCTCTTATGATTCATACCTGCCCTCCCTGTGTGAACACGATACAACATAGCACCAATGACAAACAAGCCTAGACCAAACAGCACACACCTGAGGCGAAACGTGTTCATCAAGACAAAAAAAGGCATGATACTAGCAGATATCAATGCATTTATCAATGGCGCTAAAAAAGAAGCAGGATAATAAACCGTTAAACTGATTCTAGTGACTCAGCGAAGGTGGTTTACATATATGTGCAGATGTCAAACAATAACGTGCGCCTGACCACATCCAATCTCGACATTAGTGTAGTAGGTCAGAGAAACAAGATGATTTCGTGTTGAGCGTACAAAGTTTGCAGCTGAAGGCAGAAGGCATAAGAGCCAGGATTAGGGTGCAGGTTTAGGATGTTTCCCATATAGACCGAATGACTAGTAGGCCGATTTTTACAAAGCAAATACAAAAATGTAAAGAAAGAAAATGTTCTGATATCCTCAAGTTGGCTCATTAAGCAAAAAGGGAACACAGATAATGCCATAAGAAACCAAGTGTAAATGCCCGCCCAAGCACATTCTCAAACCACCTCATGAAGTGCAAGACACGACTTGGCCAAATGCATCTGGTTGTTCAGGCCACATAAACATCACTCCTCCCAAACATCAGTATAAGGAAGTTTGGAAGTACCGCAAAATAAACGCAAGCGAGGAAAAAGGGATGAGGAACATCATCAAATGCCAACCGCCATATCACTCGAAATTTGCATCATCATGGAAATTAATTGTGCGAATATAGTGTGGGAAAAACATGACTAGATTTATGTCTTGCACAGACACATTTATGTGGCCAAGTGTAACTGACAATGGACATACCCATTACCCAAACAGATAACAATCCAATCAATAGCAATCCCAAGTCTCTTGATAGGCTACTTGACCACCAGATCACTCCATATAATAAACCATTTAAATTCTTTGTGTAAAAATTACGGCTTTGCCACGATAAAAGTCATTATAAAATCCAGTGACAAAGAAAAAGAGGAAAAACTAAGACTAAAGACTCTAAACAACTGAGAGGAAGTGAGGAGGTGGAACCAAAAAAAAACAAAAAAAACATCTGGACCTCATTTCTAAAGAGAGAAGCTAAAATACTACCACAAATGTGCCTTTTTGATCCCAAACATTTTAATCGAGTGGTGAAAGCATGTTTTTGCGTCCGTCTGCAAATATATATGTTTTTGTAATACATGTATTTTCGTTAACAGGCAAATTAGGGGTGTAAAAATCGTTACCCAGGCATCCTGCGCTCTTCCATGCTGCTGCTGTATGTGTGTGTTTGTGTGTGCGTGCGCTGGCTCGCGAGTGAGTCAGTCGGTGAGAGTGTGTGTATTGCGTCGCCGCGCACAGACCGTGAGGTTGTTGTTCAGTCGAACAGCGCGTGGATTACCGATTTCTGAATTAAACGGAAAATACAGCCGTACCCGACGCGTCCTAGAGACGTTAACGCAAACCTAGAGAGTATTTTTCTTGCCTTTTGACGTTTATCTTAACCATGGCTGTGTTATTGATTAGATTACATGCCACAGTGATTCCGCGAAAGTTTTGACTTTTATAACATCAGTTATTTTTGGCTCTCCCGACGGATCCTTCGCGACTTGATCAAGCAGAATCAGGAATTACGGCATCTCATGTAAACTTTGTAAATGAAGATTAAAAACATCGGCACTCGCTTCTTCTCTCTGCCAAGCATCGCACATGGGGTAAGCAAGTTTCCCAGCACTAAAATAAACATATCTCTAACTGAAGTCAAATGTCCCTTAGTGTTACAATAGTTCTGTCTTCATTTATTTTCATAGCAGCGCGATAGAGCTGTGTATTTTAATGACCACTCTTATGCAAATGCTTAAGACAGATGTGTGAGCCCTTCTCAAATCTCACATTTTAACAGCAACTTGTGATGTGTTTATTTGTCAACAGAGGCACGTTTCTATCACCGTCAGCTCAGTGATCTTTCTCGCATGCACTCATCTGATTAGGAGCTGTGCGAGATAGTCTTATCAAAGCTTTCGACACATGCATATTCCTCTAGTGTCAGTTAAATATAAAGTGTGACTTGCATACGTTTTGCATGCCTTATGAGAAAGTAGCCCGCAAATGTTTGCCCACCGATGTAATGTGTAACATGCGCGCAGTTAAACATTGACCTGCATCATCCAGAGTCGCTGGACTTAATGTGTATTGCAGGAGCTCTTCATTTGTCAACAGGGACTGGCTCTTGCTCAGTTCATAGCACGCAGGGAGCTTTGCGACATTTGTAGCCGTTGAGGATTTGTACATCCGTCACTGTAAGGATGGCATTGTTCCTAAAGGTTGAATTAATAAGACAAAAGACTCTGTTATGGCATTGTGCTGCTGGACAGAGTGCTCTGAGACTGGTGTCTGTCTCTTAAAGGGATAGCCCACACAGAAATTACAATTCTGTCATCATTTACTTGTTTGTCTTGTGTTTCTTGGAACAAAATGTTTAGGGGATTTTTACTTAAAGCCTACTTAAGTTATCACTTTGTGGTGAATGAGCCTTAAAGGGACAGTTACCAACAAATGTAAATTCTGTCATCATTTACTCATCCTCAAATTGTTGTAATCCCCTATGACTTCCTTTCATGTGCGAAACACAAAAGGTTGTGCCACTATCATTGCGTATTTTTGTTTTGTAAAATAAAAGCGAATGGTAGCTGAGGCCTGGTTGTTCTGCCTTACATCACCTTTTGTGTTCTACACAAGAAGGAAAGTCATACAGGTTTGAAACCTGATTCTTGACAAGAGTTTTCATTTTCCTAGTTATTTTTTGAAAATCTTTGTTTGATCTCAAACATCATGCTTGCACACATTCAGGACCTGCATAACGATCAGTTGCAAGACATACAAGAACCATTTGCGTTTTTAATGACGCTTGATTGTAAAAATAACTGCCTGGTGTCCATTTTTTTGGAAGGATAGAAAAGCATGCTGTGTCCATTTTTTTGGAAGGATAGAAAAGCATGCTGATTTTGTCCAAGTGAGTAAATGATGATAGAATTTGCATTTTTGGTTAGACTAGCCCTTTAAGGTTTTTGTGTTGACTGTTTTTTTTTTTTTGTTTTTTTGTTTTTAATGAAAGCAGACAATTGCAGAGATGTAGGTCAGCTGTATTGTATATACTGATTTTTGTCTCCCCTGGAATCCAAAGCTACATTGAAAAGCCATTGCGCTGACTTCTGAATTTAGGTCAAGCTATATGAAATGCATCCGTCCCATTAGTCCAAAATGCTGTCGTCATTCACTAACAGCACGTCTCTGAGGTACTGACTGTATATTATGATTGTACATTCTCTCTAGGACAAGAAAAGAGGATGGGGTTGAGATGTTTTGTAATCTGCTTTTGTGGTACACAATGCCTCCCTCTCTAAGATAAGCTGATATGTAAGAGGAAACGCTGGTTATCACATTGAGAGCTGTCCATCCATCATTCTCAAGTGTGGATGTGAAATGTGTGCGTGGTCACGGTATTCTTCTAAAAGCTCTAAATGGATTGATTGCATTATCAATTATTATCTATTCTGTGACTGAGTGCTTTGCACTTGCACATGGGAATTTCTGCATGCTTTTTAAAGGAGAGCTAACTAGTTATTGGATGGAAACAGCATTACTAAAGTGGGAAAATTAAGCCGAGCAGGAATATCAGGTGTTGGATCTATTGATGGATGTGGAGAGAGCAGAGTTTCTATTCAGTGGGGTCTATTCAGGTGATGGTGGGGTGTAGTAAAAACAGCAGACTTTCATCACGCTGGGATCCGATCTGTAGACAGAGCTGATATGCGCTGCATGTAGTCCACGGTGGCATCATGTGATGCCATGCTTCATTAAACCAGAACAAAACCAGCCACGCTGTCTCCGCTGACCACCACCAGCTTTCTTCATTCAAGTTCACACTCTCAAGCCATGTCAATGTGAGAGAAGATTCAGCTGTGGTTTTTATTTAATATTACCTGCTGTGCCTTGAAAATGAAGGTTCTTTATTGGCATTGATGGTTCCGTGAAGAACCTTCAACATCCATGGAATCTTTCCGTTCCACAAAAGGTTCTTTATAGAGGAAAAAGTTACTTTCGATTTTTAACAAATTCTTCACACCAAAAAAAAAAAAAGAAGATTATTTTGAGAATTGTTAACTGAAAAGTTCTTTGGGGAACCAAAAATGGTTCAATTTTTGTGAACACCTTTTTGGAACCTTTATTTTTAAGAGTGGCCAACATGGAATATCCTGGATTTTTTTTGTACTTTCTTTTCAGATTTTGCAGGAAATCTATGTAACTCTGTGGAATGCATTTAAGCACGGTGAAGATTGTTAGCTGGTAGCAGAAAGCATGATCAAATTACCCCAAACATGTGAAGAGCTTTGTGAATGAATGTGCATTCTAATTTCCGTGGAAGTCTGCTAAGCTTTCCACAGAGTTCTGCGGGCACGGATTCAATGTAGGCATAACTATGACTCATCGTTTCAGTCTGAGCCTCTCATAGTTTTCTTTTAGAATTAATTTCAAACTTTCATGAAGCAGCAAAGCCTTCGTCTTTAGATATGAGTGGTACTATTCATTATGACGATGTTTTCACCGTGACTAGTGAGGTTGCATGCCGACTGTCTGATTTTTACCTGATGGTGCTTTCTCCTGACCTTAAGTTCAACTCTGTTGTAGAAACACATGTTTCAGAATGAGGTCCGTTCCCCATGACTTGGCTCTGCATGCCCACAGGTCGCATACTGTATGTGCGTTCAGACGTCAGTGAGGAGGGATTGTGCATGAGAGACGAAGTTAAATAAAAAAGTGAATAAATAAACGCTATCTAGGCAAACGGAAAGATAAATAAATGTTGCAGGCGGTGGTGGGAACTGGAAGTGTGGGATTTTTGGGCTTGGTCACATGAGGGGTTAAGGGTGGGGCCAGGTCACAGTGTGGGTGGAGCGATTCCTCAAGGACTCTTGCGTTTAGCATTTTGGCAGCAGGCACAGAAATCTTGCAGCACATCCTGAGTGAGACTTCACTGAGGAAGACAGTATCCTTCATGTCAGGCAGAGCATTTAAACAATAGTCCACCCGACAATGAAATCACTTACTCATGCTCATGTCGTTCCAAACCTGTATTAGCTGTGTGGAAAACATAAAGTGAATTTTTGAAGAATGTTCTGGTTGCTCTTTGACCAGGACTGGGGATGTCAAGCTCCAAAATGACATAAAAAAACAATAATAAATAAAAGTGGCACCAAAAATGTAGTCCAAATGATTTTTTGCACATTTCAAGCCAGTGAACAGGAAAACTCGTTCAATTCACGAATGATTTTGTGAACAGATTGAAAATAACAGAAAAACGATTTGTTCATAAATTGGTGAGCTAATGTAAAGATTTTCAGTCAATATGCTCCTAAAAATAGAGGCTCCAAAATGGTGTTTTTGTAGCGATGCCATAGACAATAGGGTGACACTATGTACAATTCTGTCTTTTATGGAGCTTGACAGTTCTCATTAATTTTCATTATTTTGAAAAGAGAGGCTAGGGTAATCGCCTTGTTTAAAACAACATGCAGTTAAGAAAATAATGAGTTTTTTTGTGTGTACTTTTTCTTTAAGGACAAAAGATATTTATGCTGGAAGGTATTATGGAACATAGTCATCATTGGCAAACCAATATGTTTTGTTGTTCAGGGAAGAATGACGCTCAGAGATCAATGCATGTCTGGTCAACCAGGGCAGCATTTTTTTTTTTCAATCACACCAATCAGTAATAAACCATCTTTGGTGATATTAATAGAGGCTGGGGTTTCCAGTGCTTTAGGGCTTGCGCTGTTATAAGGCAGCATGCCATCTTTCCTCAGCCGAAAAACACTTTTGCTGGGTGTGGCAGCTGGGACAAAATAAACGCCTTCTGTTTTGGAGGCTGCTGCTGAGCAAGTTACAACTCACAGCCGGCAATATGGAGCTTGTAGTATTTGTGCCAAGAACTGGGAGTGTCGCAGCAATGCGTTGCCTTTGCTTGTGCTGCTAACCTTCTCCGCAACATACACACAGTCTGCATGTTTGATGCAACTGTACAGTAGCGTACATATTTAATGTTGAGACAATCACAAACACAATCCCGTAAATGTATGTTGTATACAGCACAGTCACTTAGCCCAATCTGTCTGTCTCACACAGACACATGCGGACAAGGCTCAGGGGAAACTTTCTAAATATTTACTGAGTGGCGTTTCAGTAGGGGAAAGACTTTGTCCATTTTAGGACAGATAGCGTTTCGAGTCATGGAAGAACTTCTAAAGGTCTCTCTTTCTATTCATGTCTTGCATCTGTGCAAAATCACTATTTATGGGTTTAATTTTGCAAAACATCACCTGACTGATATAAATCTGCCATATACAATAGAACAGCAGATCCGGCTTAACATTGATGCAGGTGTACACAGATCTTCAGATCAGCAAGAGAAAGGTGTATTTTGGGCAATATATTGCATTTAATATGTTTCGGTGGTTCTCAACCAGTGGTTCATGACCTAAAAATGGGTCACACATCAGTTCCCGAAAGTGTTGCAAATTACAGAGAAAAAAAAATGCAGACTCAAACAATAAACTGCAACTAATCATATAATTGTGCATAGTTATAATAGCAAAATAATTCGGAATTTTTAAAATAACTTTTTGTTATCGATGTCAGTGTGCATCTTTACAAACTTTACAGCATTTTGTAAAATAAAAAATGACGATCTAGCCTAGAATGAATTCTGGTTAACTTGCAAGGTCATGGTTTGTGTCAACCACAGTGTGTTTTTGTGCAGTGAATTACTGGCTGCCGAGAGCATAAAACCATCAAAATTCATGAGACGTTTATGTTAATGACATGTTAATTTTGCATATTGTTGAGATTATGCATGCTAATTAAAAAAAATCGTAATGTATGATTTTCACCCAAAAATTAAAAATTCTGTCATTTATTCACCTTCATGTCTGCTGAACACAAAAGAAGATATTTTAAAGAAGGATGGAAACCAAACAGCATTGGAGATCATTGACTTCCATTGTATGAGACATTTCACAAAATATCTTCTTTTGCATTTCTTGGAATGACATGAGGATGAGTAAATGATTACAGGCGTTCCATTTTTGGGTTAACTTTGGTACTGTGTAGACTAGAGACTTGGTCAAGCAAAACCAAGTGAGAACCCAAGTGTTGAAATAACATCGCATTTTCGAGATTAAAGAAACCTTGCAGCAGCACCAGCGTTTCCTCTGTAAATCTGTCTCTCTCTCTCTCTCTCGTGCTATGATAATGTTAACCATTTTACTGGCCACGAAGAGGTTTGGAGATCATTTTTGTGTTAGTGAGCCGTAAAACATTTCTGGATGATTTGTGGCTTGAAGTACTCCATAAAGCGCTGGATATGTAGTGATGTGGTCACGGTGTGGTTTTCAAACGTCTACCGGGCATCAGTCTGTCCAACTGCATTAAGTTTCCAGCAGGTACTGAAAGAGATAACGGCATGCCAGACCCACACACCCTCCCCCTCGTGATAGACAGCGTATTGTTACCCTGACTGCCTTTGTTTGTGCACCTGGAAGAAGCCCACCGAGGAAGCCCTGTTGGAATGAAGAGCCGGATTGCTCGCTAGAGCTCGGCAGATTAAATTGTGGAGGGGAGGCTTTGTCCATCAAACCTGTTCTTTCAGTCGTGGCATCTGTGATAGGATCAGGCCCATCCTCATGCTAACGCAGTCATGAATGTCCATGAGAGGCAGAAAGACATGGATCCTGCCCACACAGGGGCTTTTTGCATGAGAATGGCGTGGATCTGTGCTCTCTGGTGGGACGTTGTTGCATTCACTTCTTTTTTTTGCAATCATTTGTTGAAACAGATGTTGCACAACTTCATCTCGTCTTTTACTGAAACTAAATGAAACGGTTGGCGGTCTTGCATAACTTGCGGTGAACATTTTTGACTAAAATGATGTTTTTTGGGGGAAAATGGTCTCTCACTTCTCTTAAACAGTCAAATAAACGCTGATGTTTTGTAATTGGTAAGTCTGGTCTAGTCTCGTCTCCCTCGACGATGAGAAGAGGGGTTTTTACAAATGTCTTCTGAAATGACCCACAGAGAATGCATGGGTCACTGGTAAGACAAAACACAAATGCGCAGACATGTCAAAGCCCAGACCCTGAAACTCAGTATTGCAGAAAAACATATTCAGACAGTGTCGTATATTAGATTTACAGCTTCCTGTGCCAGTAATACAGTTAAAGGCCCACATGATATGACTTCTGACTTCCCCCTGTAACATATCCTGCACTGATTAGCTTGTTGAATTTGATCTGCTTTGGATCGATAACTAAACCACACCCTATGGGCAATAAAATGACATGCACCAGATGTTTTTGAAGGCGCCAGTGGCAGTCACGCTTCAAAGACATAATCAATGAGGGTATGTCTAAAACAAAACACTTTTTAACTACATAGTAGTGTTTCATGTAAATGCAAATTAGGATGGTCTAGTGTTGAGTGTTTCAAGATTTTTGTTAGCAAAGAAGGCCTTAAAAATATGATGATCCCTGCAAGCAGAGCTGGGTAGATTACTTACAAATTGTAATCCGTTACTGATTCCAGATTACATGACAAAAATTGTAGTCAGTGACGTAATCCGTTACATTACACATTTTAGGTAATATAATCAGATTACTTTTAGATTACTTTTGATTTAACTTGTTTATCACAATGATTTAAATAGCATTATCTTGCACCATAATGATGTAAAAAATGCAAAGAGTAAGAAAACTTGTTCCATTCATTGTAATTTACAACATGAAATGCATTAAACATTATATTACATCAGGGTTTCCCAAACTAGGGTTCGTAAAGGAACTGCAGGGGGGTTGTGAGTTTAATGAAAAGCTGACAATTAATTAAATCATAAAAAATTTAAATGAAATTAAATAATTTTAAAACAAACTCCCTTTTTTTATTTAGTTTTATTATTTTTTTATTTGAACTCCCTTTCGAGGAAAGTCAGCTCATACAAGACCTATCTTAATGAATAGAGGAATCCTGAAATCTCAAAAACTGCTCACTGAACTCACAATTAAATTACATATGTCAAATCAGCAACAGAAATCTGAAATTAATTGCCCCATGAATGTTGTTTCTTATGCTCAAATAGCGTTTAAAAAGCTTATTTTTCAGGATAGACCAGGCAATGGGCATGCAGAGTCATAATGTGCTTTTGACTGCGCATATGCATTGGCTGGTCTAGTCAGGATTCTATGGGAAATTTGGCTCTTTCATTTAGAAGGTGGGACTATTCCTCCATATTGCGCACTGCAGTTTCTGCTATTCATAAGTGTAGGAGTGAACCGTCTTTGTATATCTATAGTCATTGTTTTAAATAAAACACTTACTAAAAAAGATGAAATATTTTTATTTACCTGCATGCAATGTGATCATTAATCAACATCAAAGAAACTGTGAACATACAAATGTGATACTTAATTATTGAAATATTTATTTTAAAATCTCAGGGGTACTTAAAGCAAATATATTTGGTGATTAAGGTTTAGATGATAAAAAGTTTTGGAATGCCTGCATTACATGTAACTAAGAAATAATGTGAATATGTGCATTTTAATTAGTTATAATTAATAATACATGGTTGAAAAAACCTACAGAGTAATAATTCAAATAAAAATGAATGTGTTCATCAGTAGTTGATGCAATGTTAAAACCCTTCTTAAACCTGAAATGATTTTTGTAAATCCATTGGTCAGATGCTGTCGCCACCTGACTGAGACTGATCTTTGTGTGAATGTCCACAAAACTGGACTATATATACATATATAATAAGTATATAATCGGTAGGCTATTTTAGAAAGGAAAATTTAAAAGATGAAAAAGAGAAATTAGGGGGAATCAATGATTTATGAATAATTTATTGCTATTGTGTGAATAATATGTAATCATGTAATCCATACAAAAGTAACTGTAGTCTGATTACGAGTATTTTAAAATGTAACTTACTCTGATTACAAGTACTTAATTTTTGGAATCTGATTACGTAATCCAGATTACATGTAATCAGTTACTACCCAGCTCTGCCTGCAAGCTATATATTTTTAAATGCATTCATACTCTGTAAAATAGTAAGCATGATATTATGAAGATGTGTTATTTGCCAAATTAAATAGTTTGATTTTATATTGTCAAAAAAAAATCTGTAAAATAGTTCCTTTGTATTGTAGTTGGCACTGTATATCTACCCACTATTTGAGTAGTGTTTTCAATTCAAAAAAGTCCAAATGTTTCTATTTCTATCTTGCCAAAGCAGCTTTACAGACTTGCAAATTGCTGTACAACCTGTACTGAGCAGCTAAAGGCAACAATTTTTCTTTCTTTCTTAAACAATGTCTGCCATGATAACTGACCAGTATTTAGAATGCAAAATAAAACTGCAGTGATGTGCAATTCTGTAAAAGTGAACTTTTAACAATTGAATGGGTGAGTTAGGCTGAAATGCATCTTTTTACCTATGATAATCATGCAACTTTATTATTTATAGTACAAGATAGCAGTTTAAGATAGGAGATAAGATATGTATACTATAAGATATGTTTTATATTTGCTGTTATATTTCATGTAATATAATAATTATATGAATTTGCATTTAGAATTGTCACAGCTCAAAAATCAAAGAGGGACGTGCCCTTTCAGTTTGAATGATGCTTCTGAAAAAGAGCAAAGTATGCCATTGAGTCTTTGACTATAGACAAAGATTATAGAAGAGGAAGTAAAACTTTCATTTTTACCATGACAGACAGTCTGTGAGGCAATCCAGTCTTTATCGTCCCAAAGGGACGTGCTCTAATATGTCAGGAGGGTCTGGGAAAGATGGAAGATCATTGTGCATTTTTGAAACAAAGCCAATACTTGTGTTTATCGTCATTTAATACAAAGAATATTTAAATGTAAACACACTCAGAAACACGAATACGGAGTCTCTCAGAGTGGATCTGTTATAGTTTAGGCACACTGGCCAGTTCTCCCCCACCCTGTTTCTTATCCCTTCCATCATTGTTGGATGAAAGGTACCAGACCATAATACAGCATCGTATCACAAAAGGCAATCAAGACTGCTTTGTTCATCTGTGTGGGTGCCTGTTTCCTTTGTGGAGTCTCCCCCTCTTTTTTCACACCCTCAACCCCCAAATGCACCCAACCACAAGCACATACGGTACATTATCACCCCTCGACTATCCCATACACAACTGACGCATACGAGGAACACATGCGGGCCACATTTGCACAATGGTACGATGTTGTCACGAAGATCTGACAGTGTTTCATCTGTCTAGAACATGAGCGCGCACACATGGGACACACACACACATATCCCATAATAAAGCAGAAGAATATGAGCATGGGTGGGGTTTGCGTTATGGGGGAACAGGAGCAGGGCTGTAGAACAAAGCAAGCGTGATTTCTGTTCTAGGACCTTTCATTAAAGGATACTTCCTATGTAGGGACAACAGCAGAAGAGTGTGAGAAAAAAACGAACTTGTGAAACTTGATCTTCTGTGGTTTAGATTTAACTGATTCTTGCCTTTATACCGGTAGCCTGCTGCGGCGTTAAACCACTTAGTTTGTCAGTTTGGTTGTTATTTATTTACTTTATGGTTCACAGTGATAATTCAGCAAATTTTTGTTTTTATTTACTTGCATATCAGTGTGCAAGTAACTGTGTCTTCCTGTGCCCTGCTGCTGATGTGTGGAGATCTCATCCTTGAACATCTAGACATGCCTTAACGGGCAGTAAGTTCTCTGGAAGATTAAATAATGAAGTACTATTGCATTAGCTCATTATCTAATGAGCACTAGAGATGGCGAGACCATGGCTGTGGTTCTAAATTAATCCTTCCTGATGTTTTTTAATCACCCTTTTGTGGGCCTTTCCTTTGATCTGTGCAGTAGACATTAAACCATAGGGGGTTGGGGGACAACAAAGAACCGGTCACGAATCTGAATCGGGATCACAAAAGTGAAAAGACTTCTCAGCCATTAGCCAAATAGATTTAAAATGTTTAAAGCGAAAAGTGAAAAATATATAGTATAAAATAATAAAGTTCTATTTTAAGTTATGCCATATTTGTACTAAATGAAGAATATTTGATAAAATCAGCTAAAGTTGAATTAATAGTTAAATTAATACATTCATTTATAAATAATTCATTAAATTGATCAAGTTGCAGTACAGACATTTATAATGTTGCAAAATATTTCTATTTCAAATAAATCCTGTTTTTTGCACTTTTTATTTTTTAAAGAATCCTGATTTTAAAAAAATCAGATTCCACAAAAATGTTACTGTTTTTAAATCAGCATATTAGAATGATTTCTGAAGGATCATGTGACACTGAAGACTGGAGAAATGATGCTGAAAATTCAGCTTTGCGTTACAGGAATACATTGCATTTTAAAATATATTCAAATAGAAAACATGCTAACACTTTAGTATAGGGACCAATTCTCACTGTTAACTAGTTGCTTAGCATAACTATTATTAACATATTGGCTGTTTATTAGTACTTATATAGCACATCCTTAATCCCAATACCAAAACTTAACAACTACCTTACTAACTATTAATAAACAGCAAATTAAGAGTTTACTGAGGCAAAAGTCGTAGTTAATGATTTGTTAATAACGAGAATTGGACCTTAAAATAAAGTGTGACCAACAGTTCTTTTAAATTGTAATATTATATCACAATTTCACAATTGTTTTCCTGTATTTTTGATCAAATAAATGCAGCCTTGGTGAGGATAACAATGTTACTTGTGTTGCTTAATGACCATAAACCTTTGAACTGTAGTGTTTGTATGCATGCATATTCTGTAAATTCTATTGTAAATATATCGGAATAAATATATATTACTATGTATATAATTTTTGCATAGTCCAGCTCTACCCTGACTGTCCAAAATGTGCTACACACTGGGGATTTCTCCATCCCACTGTGTTTTTTTTATACACAGCTCCTCGTTTCCTGTCGCCATTTGCCCACATGCAAAGAAACGCATCAGCAAATAAACAGAGATGACAAATATAAACCACGAGCCATGAGTTCGAATGGGCTTTTGTTTATTTATGCCTCGCAGGGGAGGAAAAGAGACTAAGGAGTGAAGAATAGACTTGAGCCACACAATATTGACTAATGTTCTGAGAGGAAATAATGGGGCTAAATGTAAGCTGAGTGGAATAGCAGCTCTCGATCTCTCTCTCCCCCGTCTGTTTCCTCCCCTCCCCCGTGCAGCTGAAGACAAACGTATACCCAACTTTCCAAATCGCGCTGGATTACTATAGCAGAACACAGTCTTGTGTGGCACCCTGCCACTGCCTCCTGGCCATGAAAGGGTGCCTGGGCTTTACATAAAGTCAAAACAAAGGCATAATTAGCTGAATTAATTGAGAGAAGTAAAGACATGTAGATTGATGTCAGTTTGTTCGGCAAAGATGGTCTTTTGAAATAAGAAACTAATTAGTACTAAGTCAAGTGTCTCAATTTGTGTTGCTTATAGTAAAGAAGATAAGTGATTTGAATAAACCCCTTTACACTTTATTAATTGTCATTGTGTAACTATGAACGTGAATGATACCCCAAACAGCAGCGAACTAATAGAGACTCCAACAATAATAGACAACCCGCACTTCTGTGACTAGACAATGACTAGACTAGACAAAGACTAGACAATGACGAAACTATCTAGTTCGCATGTGTCAAACGCATTAAAACTCAAGTATACTTTGGGTTTAACAACCCTTATCTAAAGACCAGATCATCCAGCACACTCATGAGAAATTGTAAGATATTGTAGCAACTGGCAAATTGGTTTGGGGAAGGGGTTGGACTATATGGTCAGGTTTAGATTTGGGTCATACAATTTTTTATGATTGTCTCATACAAATGAAGTCTTAAAGACTTGGAGAATTTTGACTTGAAGCCAGTAAACAAACGCCCAGAACATCCTAGCAAACAAACTATAAACACACTTCAGTTACTGCATAGTAACTACCAAATATCACCCCAGCATCACTCTTAAAAATAAAGGTTCCAAAAGTTTTTTTTGCAGTGATGCCTTAGAAGATCAAATTTGGGCTCCTCTAAGGACCTTTCAGAGAACAGTTCTCAAAAGAGCCATTTTTTTCTTAGTATGAAGAACATTTTAATATTTTTATAATAATTAATTTTTAATTTTTCTTTCCACTCTAAAGAAGTTTTGTGCAATGGAGCTATGAATGTTAAAATAGTAGTTCACCCAAAAGTGAAAATTTTGTCATCATTTACTCACCCCCAAGTCGTTCCAAACCTGTTTAAGTTTCTTTTTTCTGCTGAACATCTTATGACGAACCAAACAGCTGTTGGTCCCCATTGACTTTCATAGTAGAGAAAGAAATACTATGGAAGTCAATGGGGACCATCAAATGTTTGATTATCAGCATTCTTCAAAATATCTTCTTTTATGTTCAACATAAGAAAGAAACTCATACAGGTTTGGAACAACTTGGGGGTGAGTAAATGATTATAAAATTTTCATTTTTGAGTGAACCATCCCTTTAAGCCATTTGTGGAAACATTGATGCCAAAAAAGAACCTTTATTTTTTAAGAGTGATCGTATGTGTGTGTGTGTGTGTGTGTATTCCTTACATTTTCTCCAGAATACCAAACTTTTACTTAAATGACTATTTTCTGTAGGTCTAGTGGGTGCCTGTAGAGAGTGTCTCTAGTGGGTGGCCACATGGCCTGACACGTTGACTAATGATGCTAATGCAATCACCCAAGTTTGGCTTATTATTGCACGATTCCTCTTCTCATTTCCTGTTTCATCTTTCATTATACACATCTAAAAATGTCAGCAGAAGAGAAAATATTATTTTCTTATGCTATTTCATGCTCTAGAGGTACTGTTGGTTGTGAAATCACACTACTGTAGCTCTATATAATTGCATCAGAGCTTGTATGTTGCTTACTTGAGCAACTTATGTTTTTTTTTTTGCTTTTTTATGCTTTTTCATAAAATATCTATGGAGTTCCTCTCAGAGACAGAGTTCATGTACGTGATATGTGGCAGACCTCTCAAATCACCCGTATCCAAAACTCAAACTGCATAGCAGAGCACTTGGGAGCTGTTCAAAGATTTTTGCCACTTTCTTGCCGTTCTGAAGACGTTTGAGTGTGTATTGCATCTGAAACCAGCGTCGTATCTGTGGTTAAATCTCAGAGTTGTTTTTTCCCAGAACACCACTATAGCTACTGCTTCTTAACATAACGTGTTAAAAATCGCAGTATGATGAACAGTAGAGATATCTTGAGACGGTATAGTTTTGTGTACGTCTGTACTGGAGTGTTGTGGATATGTCTATATGTTTTAATGTACAGATAAGAAACGGATAACTTTGTCATTTGCAGTGTTATTCTGTTTTGTTTCTGAGATGTCTGAGACATCTGCCCTCTAGCTTCTGTATTATCTAAACACCTGGTGCTCATCCATGTCCTGGAAATCATTGAAAGGGAGGCTGGTTGTCTGCTGCTGAGGACAGATGAGTCAGAAGAGTAAAATCTCCCCAAACTCCCTAAAACTTTCCCAAAACTTGCTCACACACAAAACATGTAATGTATGTTCTGTCCAAAAAAAAATATGTTTTTTTTTTTTTGAATAAGCAAGTATTTTATGATTCTAGTAGAGAGTGTGTGGAAAATGTAAGGGGAAAAAAAAATGAAAAAGAAACTTACATGGCAACTACTACTTCAGTCAGTTTTTTTAACGATTGGTCAAAAGCCATTAGATTAATAATGATTATAATTTCATTCTTTTGACAACTTCAGTTTTTAAGAGTAAGAAAAAAATGTTTATTTTATTATTAATTATTATTTGCGTGCTTTTATTCCTAGCAGCATTACTTGCTTACATAGTGATTTTTACATAGGGAAGAGACACCTTTAATGCATACAACTTGCTTACTGATGGTTGTTAGATGATATTTTCCGTAAAACTGTTTTGGAAAGGTATTATGAAAGTGCTATACAAATTTAAAAAAAAAAAAAAAAAGAATTTCCTTTTAAATGTATGCATTTAACATTACTCTAAAAGTAATTATTTAAGATTGTTTGTTGCTCTAAAATACTCTCAACACATACAAAGCGTATTTTTTCTAAATATTATTTTGATAATTTGTTTTGATTTTAATACAGTTACAATATAAAGTCTAATAATATATTTAATTATATATATTTAATTATAATAGATCGAAAACAAATGTAAAAAAAAAATGAACATTTTCATTTATAGCTTATTGCTTTTATATCTAGGTTCCATTGCAAAGGTATCGAAAACGTACCCCTGCTGTACCCCTTTTTACATTACTAACGTCATTACCAATGCTTTGGTTTTAGGCCGATCTGTTACATCACAGTCTGTCTTTCAGCGCTGTAGGAGTGCTGTCTCTGTCCGAGAACTCTGACGTTAATAACTTTAAAAATACACTTCGTTTCTAGGAAAGTTGCCGCTTCCGCAGAGCTAATCAATGCATGGTCGTGATGGAGAGACGCTCTGTGAAAGAGTTAGAGCAGGCCCCAGGCTTGTTGCAGAGCGGTGGCACCAGCGCACAAGGCTTGTCGGCATGCATTTGCGCTAAGACTTGCTTCAGCCTGCCCACATGTGTCTTGACTCGTGAGAATGGGGCTACATGCAGCGTCAGATGCAGCACAGCTAGCTGTGGTGGTATTGCATTATGGGTCAGCGTGCAATCTGAGGACATTACACCAAGTGGTTTCTCTATGTGTTTGTGGATAAAAGCTTCACCCACAAACTTTTTTCTACCGAACAATGCAGTATAAGCCCATTCGTATTTTATTTGCTGTGGTTTATGAAGGAATGTTCTGGTTAAATGGCAGTTAGGCTCTATAGACAGTAGCATTGTTGTAGATTACCACATTACATAATTTTTACTGTACCTCAGTTTATAAAGTCACACCAACATCTATTGGCAGCTGTGCAGTGTGCACTTACCATGGAAGACATGCATTGTAACATACACTTGCAGTTCAAACATTTGAGAGTCAGCAAAAAACATTTTAAAGACAGTAAAGACATTTATAATGTTAAAAAATAATTATATTATATTAAATAAATGCTGTTTTTTTTGAAGATTCTTTGTATCATGGTTTCCACAAAAATTTGAAGCATAGAATGATTTCTGAAGGATCGTGTCACACTAAAGACTGAAGTAATGGCTGCTGAAAATTTAGCTTTGCCATCACAGGAATAAATTACATTTTAAAAGATTTAATTTAAAGTAGAAACAACTTTTTTAAAATTGTAATAATATTTCTAGGGCTGTCAAACGATTAATCGCGATTAATCGCATCCAAAATAAAAGTTTTTGTTTACACAATATATGTGTGTCTTCTGTATATATTTATTTTGTATATATAAAGACACACGCATACAGTATATATTTTGAAAATATTTACATGTATTTAAAAGTTTATATTTATATTCATATAATTTATATTATATAAAAATATATTTAATATATAAATATAACATGTTTTTCTTAAATATATACATGCATGTGTTTGTATTTATATATACATAATAAATATACACAGTATACACACATATATTATGTAAACAAAAACTTTTATTTGGGATGCGATTAATCGCGATTAATTTTTTGACAGCACTAAATATTTCACAATATTAGGCCTACTGTGTTTACAGTGTTTTTGATCAAATAAATGCATCTTGGTGTGCTTAAGAGACTTCTTCCAAATACATTTAAAAATCTGACCAGTCCCAAACTTTTAAGTGGTAGTGTACTTTTTTTTTTTTTTTCCATACTAAGCATTATTTTCTGTGGTAACCAACAGCCACAGGTAAAGATCTTGGCTTGAATTTAACCTGTGATGTTCCTTTTAGATGAAACTTTTTAAACACTGCATGTGTTTTGTTTTATATTTAAGCAAAAAGTTGCTATAATGTTGGGCTATTTTGTGAATAATATCTCAGCTAAAGGACATTGTTAGGCATGGCTCAACAAAGTGCCTAATTCATTATCTATTTGGTAATCTAAATGTAAAAATTTGGGAATTGGGCATGCATAATGAAATATCCAATTCCAGCCAATATATATCCAGCACTGACCAATATCAACGGATAACCAATAGAAATATAGCTATATTGTGCATCCATCCTTACTTCAGAAAATATTATAGAAATGCAACAGAAATAACAATCCTGTGGGAGCTGTACAGTGATATGGTGGACTGGTGTTTCACTATGACTATGTTATATATTATAGCACGTGTGGAACATGGTGTTAACCAATCAGAATCCATTACCAGAGCTATTTGGTTTATTAACTGGCAAAGCCAGATTTTTCCAGTCATAGAAGTGGGCGACTGTAAAGTACATATCCGAGCTGGGTCATTAACAGGGTGGAATGAGAGTGTGTTGAATAGAGCTTTGTGGTCTTGGGACTCTCTGTGTTGTATCACCTTCGCTGCATTGACTAGCTTTGACTCATGACTCTTTTGGCTTAACGAAACAGATGGAACTTTCCTCCCCCGTTTCCTCCCACCCTCCTGTAAGTGCTCTGTTTTTTACCCTCGTACATCTGATATTATAGAACCAGCCCCAGTCGGTCAATCAATACAATTATCTATGACATAATTGTACAGCTCTCCGGGGCAAGGTATAATCAATTTAATGATCACGTGCTATAAACTAATTGTATTTTGATATTACTTGTATTACAGTCCGCCTACAATGCATTCGAACATTTTGAAGTGTACAGTTTGCAAATTCGCCTTACTGTTGTTCCGTTAAAGATCACCGCTGACTGCTCTTTAGCATGACTTGTGGTTCTCTGTGTTTTGCATTAACGTGTTGTATTATAAAATTCCCCAAGAATAAGCTCTGTGTAATGGTGCATTTGTGGTAGAGGTGAAAAAAATGTGGTCATGTGGATGGTGGTACTTATCACGACGACTACAGGATGTAGAATTAGTAGCGTGTCGGTGTCTGAAGAACTTTACAGAGCGCAACAGAACCACTTTGCAGAAAGAGAACTTTATTCATCTATTTATAACAGACTGCAAACAGGTCGACATATAGGCATGATTAAAATAGGTGGCACGAAGCAAGCGTGAAAAAAGATGCTAACTAACAACACGTAAACAAACATGATTTCAGACATAGCTGAAGTGAAACATATGTCAGTTACATGTTGTTTAGTCTGGGTTTTTTCCAAGTGCGTGGTTGCTGACGGTTTGTGCAACCTGCAAAGATGTCTCAAAGATCTCTCTGGAGAACGAGGCAAATGGTGCTCAACCGATGCTAGGTAACAGGTGCGTTGTGGGAAACACGGTTGCTCAGATGCCGCTTACTAATTGGGGCTTATCAGGTATTGCTGGGAAGCGCAAACTACACCTGGGGCCTTTGTCGAACTGTCATGGGGATGTGGGCGGGGTCCTGCCAGAGACTGGGGTCTTAAGTTCAGGTTTCATTGAAGTCAGGAACGAAATCATAATGCTTGTCATAAGAACTGTAAGAGCGACCTTTATGATGAGTCAGTTCTGAACTACAACAGTTTAATCTACAACAATTTCTCTAAGCTATGTGTATCCGTTGCACTTTTGCCACAAAATGAGCTGCTTGCTGCTGTGCTTCAGCACGTTTCCTGCCACACGTATTACACCTGTAAGAATCCGAATAAACTTCCTCTGCTCTGCTTTTGTGTCTCTCGCTTCCACCAAACCTTTCCCACATTATGTGTCTTGCTCTCCACCAGTCAGCTATCAAGTCTGAACAGGATGTTAGTCTTCTGACACCACAAGCACTTCCTTTGGCCTGTAGCAGTGTAGTTGTGTACAGGAAGACTGCTCTTGTTGGCCAGCTGGACTGTGGAGACCTGCTACTGGAGATGCAGTCACAGTTTTGTCTACTTACCCTTTGTCTTATTTGTGACCTTGGAGCACAAATGCAGTCATAAGCAGCACGGGTAAATTTTAGCAATAGCAAAAAATACATTGTATGGGTCAAAATTATCGATTTTTCTTTTATGCCAAAAATCATTAGGATATTAAGTAAAGATCATGTTCCATGAAAATATTTTGAAAATTTTCTACCGTAAATATATCAAAACTTAATTTTTGATCAGTAATATTTATTGCTAAGAACTTCATTTGGACAACTTTAAAGGTGATTTTTCTCAATATTTAGATTTTTTTGCACCCTCAGATTCCAGATTTTCATATAGTTGTATCTCAGCCAAATATTGTCAACAAACAGTCTTAACAAACTATAGAGCAATGGAAAGCTTATTTATTCAGTTTTCAGATGATGTTTAAATCACAGTTTAAATAAAAAACTGACCCTTTTTTTTTGTGGTCCAGGGTCACATTTATCTTTCAGTATGAGGAATAAGAAGAGACAAAAGATTCATTATTTAGACAGGATGACCTGGCGTCCCGTTGAAGGACGGGGTGGGCGGGGGTAATAGTGAAGTGGGGCAGGCCGGAGACGGCATTGCCGACAAACCAGACCATCAGGTTTCACATGCTGTCAAATCCTTAGATGAAAGGTGGTAAAGGTCTCCACAGTAACGCTGAGGCCCAGACTGCTCCGAGGACCTTGCAGACGGCCCAGTGAAATCACGAACATGAGTTGACAGCGTTGAAACTACCCACTCAAACCTGTTCCGAGAGTGAAATTTCAGTGGGTGGTGGAAGTAGAGCTGTTTTGAAACGCATCCGTCGGTTTCTGAGAAGGCGACTCGCACATTTTGATGGGTAATTTAAGTTTTGGTCTGACAGTTTTGGTCTGACAGTCTAAACTGTTGATTGTTTACAGTGTGAAAAATGTGTTTACTGAAAATAGTTTGAATGGGACGGCCTGCGTTTGGTGTCATTTTGGACCAGTGTACCAGTAGAGAGTATCAAGTGAGACGCATCCTGGACAAGGAGGCCATTGTTCTTCACTGCTGCTCAAGGAAATGGCCTTGCTGGATATTATTGGCATTTGGCAGCAGGATTGTGCCACTGTCTACGCAGCTGTAGCTTATTGTGTTCTTATAGGTGACTGAGACGCGCTTCCTTATATGTTTACATAAGTCGGCATCTGTGATTATGTATGTGAAGGGTTTTGAACTGTGTGCAGCAAACAGTGATGTTGAAGTGAGGTGTGTGCGTCACACAGATGTCTCAGATTCCTGCCTTTGTCTCCAGATGCCATTCCACATGGCTGCATAGTCTCTACAGTGACTCTGGCTTGATGGAGGATTTGCGTCTTTCGGTGTCGAGGCTTTGGGTGTGCCGATGGTGTGTCTTGGGCAGTGGTCCTCATTTGTCAAGAACAACTACGTTTGAGCAATCTTTCAGTCATATCTCTGTGTAACCATCAGCCTAGGGATACTGTGTCCTAATATTTTGATTTGTCTATAGTATATAGGTAGATAGTAACCAAAGTGCATAAGTATACACTAAAGCGCATTCTGTTGTTCTCAGACTGTAGTACTGTGAGATGCACTTTTTGGGTTTCTGTCATTCGTGACAGTAGGGAGCAAACAGGAAATTAAGGTGGAGTTTAAGAGACGATGAGATCAGAACGTGACAAAACGCCATGGCTCTACATATAGCATTTTTGCTTAACCGCTGGGCCATGAATAAGAGACATTTTTTTTCTGTTTCTGTTTTTCTGTGGCTGTATATTTTGGTATCTGCTGGATATCTCTTAACGAGATAGTTCACCGAAAAATTTAAATTTTGTCATTTACTCACCCTCATGTCGTTCCAAACCTGTATGAGTCTCTTTTTTATGTTGAACATAAAAGAAGATATTTTGATGAATGCTGGTAATCAAAAAGTTGATGGTCCCCATTGAATTCCATAGTATTTCTTTCCCTGCTATGGAAGTCAATGTATGGAAGCCCGTTTCCACCACTGAATAAAAAATAAAAAAAGGTAATTGCAACTTTTTATCTCACAATTCTGACTTTTTTTCTCAGAATTGCGTGATATAAACTCACAATTGTGAGTTAAAAAGTCACAATTGCGAGACAAAGTCGCAATTCTGAGAAATAAAGTCAGAACTGTGAGATATAAACTCACAATTCTGACTTTTTTTCTCAGAATTGCAAGTTTATATCTTGCAATTCTGACTTTATAACACGCAATTGCGACTTTATATCTCACAATTCTCAAAAAAAAAAAAGTCAGAATTGTGAGATATAAACTCACAGTTCTGAGAACATATCAGTCTTTTTCCTCCCCTCAAAGTTGGACTTTAACTCTCAATTGCGAGTTTATATCTCACAATTAAAAAAAAAAAAAATCTGAATTGCAAGGTAAAAAGTCGCAATAACCTTTTTAAAAAAATTTTATTCAGTGGCTTCCATACAGTGGGGACCAACAACTGTTTGGTTCTTCAAAATTCTTCAGAATATCTTCTTTTGTGTTCAACATAAGAAAGAAACTCCTACAGGTTTGGAACGACATGAGGGTGAGTAAATGACAAGATTGTGTTTTTCATATAAATGTCATATATAAGTCTATAATTTAAAGTCGCAATATCATGGAAGTAGTACCACATCCTCTGTAATGTGGCACGTCAGAGTAAAATGGACTATCAAAAGAAAAAATGTAGAGTGCAGAGTTGTTGATTGGATGGAGGCAGATCTGATTGAGAGCTTGCAGTATATTTATTGCGTACATCACCACAGAGAAATCTTGTTTCACCAGAAGTTCATGTTAAGACATTTAAGTTTCATGTTTTTATCAAGAATCAAAACACAAAAGAATTGTTCACAGCAAGATCATTAAGATGCATATAGAAAACAGTTTTTTTTAAATATAAAAATTTTTATATTTAAATATTTAAGGGAGTCTAGCACTTTTCTGATAGGTGGGGGAAAACAATATTATGTTGGATATTAGTTTCCACAATTGTGTGGCTACAAAGTAGTTCTAGTTTTCATTGCATTACATGTCACTTCTCCACATTATTTCAGACGAACAGGATTTCAAAGATGTGTACCATATCAAAAGAACCAAAAAGCAAATTGTATGACAACTTTGAACTTTTACAAATTTGAACACAATTTATTCTGCAGCAGAAAGCTGAATACAGCAACTGTCTAGCCTAAAATCTAATATACTGTAATTATATCTAATATTGTGACTATACGTCTGGAGCCAGGGCAGACACGAGTAATCACGCTTGCTTGCTCACACTCGCTGTCCCACACATACAGAACATTCTTACTCAAATACGTTCATTAATTTTCATGCATTCAGCAGTCTGTCACCAGTTATTCCTTAATAAACATTCTAGAACATTATTCTCAGCATTTTCTGTTTATTTAGTCATCAGCAGTTAAAAGGGGATTTTAGATTAGGGAAATGTTTATAGCCTTTGTGGCCTGGTGGAAATGACACTCTAGTCACTGGTTTCAAAGATCTTGGTGATTTTTGTAAAATGTGATAGACATTGAAAAAACAAGTTGATGGTTACAATGTCAAGTTGTTTTACACATCCCGTGATGTGAGGTTACATTATTTTGTGGGTCAGTAAATAGTAATAGTAAGCATCCGGCATTGCGTAATTTTACGGGTAGGTGTAGAAGACTGTGTATCACATAAACTCTCACTTTATCTTAGTTCATGGGG
>JAFVLL020037006.1:0-16218 GCA_021397915.2 Tor tambroides | reverse complement strand
CATCGAATGCAAGATTCAGAATGCAGAAGTAATGGATATAACTGATACGACACATTCCTTGCTTTTAATATCTGAAGAATTAATGCAACAGGACATAGCTGATCACTTAGAAAGACCTGTGAGGCAACTGTTCCAATACTTGATGAAACTCTAAAAGTGCTGAACTTCTTAGCTGGTAAAACATTTGTGTGTTGAATCACCCAATAATAAAATGTGACATTCTGTAGTTTTGTCTCATATTCATCTTTTAAACTTCAAACTATTTCAGACTGCAAACCATTAAACTTCAACCTTTTTTTAAACTTCTTAAACTTTTCAAACTTTTTCTAACTTTCTGGTCCGGCTTTCTCAAGCCAACTTAAAGTTTGTCTCGACAAACTTTTTTATCTAGTTAAAACAGTTATCGATCTTAATCTTTATTCATCTAAATGTTTCAAGTTACATGAAATATATAGCTATAAGTTAGCTGAAAAGAAATAATATTAAATGATTTTATATTATATTGCAGTTATAATTTATTTTAACTTCATGTAGCCTACTAAAATAACTAAAACTAAAACTGAAATAAAAATGAATAAATACTACAGATATTTAAACGAATTAAAATGACAAAAATTTATGTAATTTAAAAAGAAAACTAATTCAATAGTATATCAAAGATACTAAAATAACACTGATTTGAAAGCCATGTAATTGCTTGAATTACTTGATTTTAAAATGAGTAATGAGTTGTAGCTTTCTTTGGCTTGTCATTTGTTTTCTGGAAACATAAGAAATTGCCATTTTGATGGTGCTTATTTTGTCCTTTTCAGAACTTGATAACCTTTTATTGGAAACTTGATGATAAAACATGATGGTGGTGATATTCTTAGTTTAGGGTGAAATGCTTATACAAATAGTTTGTTTTCAGACACCCTGGCGGTGCTTTGTGCTTGAATGCAGCATATCATGAAATGCACATGCCACAAAATCAATGTGCCTTGAAGAGATTCTCTATCAACATGACAATATGACATCACACATGTTGCATGAAACACTCTGAAAGGATTTTAGCAGCTCAGAGGGGATGAAATGAGCAAAAATGACCATTTAGTGCAGCGTGTGATTTTTAGGGTAATATTTTGTGCTGTTTTCACACAGGCGCTGATTTCCAGAAGTTCACACTGAGTTCACATCCAGAGCCACTGGAGCAGCAGCAGAGATGAAATGGAGCTCCTATCAAAATTGCAATCAAAATCTTTCGATTGAGGAAAAAAACATTCTTTTGGTGAAATGTAATCACACAATGACAGAGGTCTGCAGAACGTTATGTAAAACATGCATTTGAAATTATTTTCCACCGGCACACAATCAAGAACTGAAAGCCACAAATATTTCACGCACTTGTAATGATTAGCCTCAATTAGAAAAGGCAGTACTCCACGTGAAACTTCAAGTGCAAATGTCAGTGAGTTTCATGTGAATCGCTTTGTAAAGTTTTGGGTGATTATGTTAAGCTGACTGACCTGTGCAGTTGTGTTGGTTTAGGTTTACCTCAAAGTACAACGTTAGAATAGCAGCACATCGATTAAATGCAGTAGCTATGTAAATATTGAAATATCCCAATGCAATTCATTAGATGATCAAACAAATGAGTAACTAACAAGTGAGCACCTGCCTTTGAAACTTTATTTGACAAAGGAACGTAGTGTGGGAGACATGTTTAATCATATTTAACAATTAGATATCAGTTAATCGCAGCGGTGAGAATCTGACATTCTTGTCAATGCTGAGTCATGCTGACATTCATCTTCAAAAATAGCTCAAAATCTTCTGACCTTTCTTCACTTCCTACAAGCTGATACCTTGCTTTAGGGACGCAGAACAATTGAAGTTTTCTTTGTTGTACAGTTGTCAAATGAACCGTCTCTGATATTCAATACTTGCATCACAACACATGATCGTGTTCCTCGACTACACGGTTCATTGTTTGCTCTGTCCTTTCACCAGATTTTTCATGGTGCAATAAGGGTGTGTGTGTGTGTGATACTGAACCTGAATAAATAAAAGTGTATTTAATAATCCAGCAATTAGGCCATTTAATAACAGAACCAAGTGCCCTACAATTATTTGGACACATTTGTCACACTGAAAAATGTCATTAACAAACCAGAAACACAAGCACATTTTTCAAGCAATACAAAACAATTTGAGTTTTTTTTTTAAAAATGTTTTTAGTTTTAGTTAACTATAATAACCCTGATATACAGGGTTATTGTAGTTAACTAAAACAGTGTTAACTGAAAATAAAAACATAAAACATTGGACACTTAAGTCATACTGAAAAATGTCATTAACAAACCAGAAACACAAGCACATTTTTCAAGCGACACAAAACAATTACATTTTTTTAATGTTTTTAGTTTTAGTTAACTATAATAACCATGCCGTACAGGGTTATTGTAATTAACTAAAATAGTAACTGAAATAAATTGAAATATATATTAAAAAGCCTAAACTTGTTTTTTTTTTTTTTTAGCTAACTGCAAAAGCAACAATTCTCATATTTTCAGTTTAACTTGATGCAATAAAAACAAAGTAAAAAAAGATTAATAATAACTATATAGACACATTTTAAAATTAAAAATTACAAAACACAACAAAATTAATAAAAGTTAACTACAATAGCCCTGTATATCAGGGTTATTATAGTTAACTAAAACTACAAACATAAAAAACTTAACTGAAATTAATATTAAAAAGCCTAAACTTGTTTTTTTTTTTTTAGCTAACTGCAAAAGCAACATTTCTCATATTTTCAGTTTAACCTGATGCAATAAAAACTAAAAGTAAAAAGATTAATAAAAACTATATAGACACATTTTAAAATAAAAATATTAAAAATTACAAAACACAACAAAATTAATTACAATAGCCATGTATAACAGGGTTATTATAGTTAACTAAAACTAAAAACATAAAAAAAAAACTTAACTGAAATAAATATTAAAAAGCCTAAACTTGTTTTTTTGTGTGTTTTTTTAGCTAACTGCAAAAGCAACATTTCTCATATTTTTAGTTTAACCTGATGCAATAAAAACTAAAAGTAACATAGACATATTTTAAAATAAAAATATTAAAAATTACAAAACACAACAAAATTAAGAAAACTTTACCTTAATTTAAAATGAAAACTAATGAAAAATGAAAAATAACAGAATATTAACAAAAACTATAATAGCAATTTTAATTTATTAAAAAAGAAACAGCCCATGCACTCCAATTTAAAAAAAGTTTGTTAGATTTTAAAATATAAAACAATAATACACTGTTCAAAATCAACACATGATGTCTTGGACATTTTCTGTTATTAAACTTTGTGAAACGTGTTCATATTTTAACATGATGAACTTGAATGAAAAAAATGACCTCAAGCTGGTTAAAAATAACACAAAGTGGAAAGCGACTTGATTTGATATTTTGCATCTAATGCCATGAAGTGAAGAGTCTAATTACATTTTGGAGTCACTAGAGTTTAAAATACTTTTCAATTCAATAATAGTTTTGTGGGCATCTGCATATTTGATTGAACATTAATTTTGCAGTGCTGAACAAAGATTGACAGTCTTATCATAGAAACGCATCATAGTATCGTTTAGTTAAATAGCGTCACTCTGTCAAATAACAACACAACATACGTCTGTCTGGTTATTAATTACTGCCGAAACTGTTTACCAGTTTGGCTAAAATTACATAATAGGAATCCAACCACAGGTGTGCACTACCAGTCCATCCACAATACATGCAGCACACAGTCTGGACTTTCCCTATTCAACACCAATACAACACATTTTAATGAATACATTTTTAAAAATCTATTTATGCTGTGACTTGTCTTTCTGACAGCATATTTAAGAGTGTATAATCATAAAAGTCTTTTTTTAATCACACGGTTATGGTTACTTTTACAGTTTTTACATACGATATATTTATCAGTATTTTCACTACCAGTAAGAAGTTTGGAATAATTAAGAATTATTTGTTGAAAGAAGTCTCTTCTGCTCGTCAAGGCTACATTTATTTTACTGTAAAAACAGTAACTGTGAAATACTGAAATGCAGCATTTGTTTGAAATAATCTTTTGTAAAATTATAAATGTCTCTTTAGTCTCAATTTAATGCATTCTTGCTGAATAAAAGTGTTAATTTATTAAAAAAATAAAATAAAATAAAAAAAGAATCAGAAATATATTTATGTAAATATATTTACCATCAGTGTTAACCAATAGAATCAAACATTTTTATATATTTTAAAATATGTTTCAAATATACTGGTTATCTGAAAATATGTATTTTTGCCATATGGGTTCTAATATAATATTAAAGTATCTCATTAAGCAACATGTTAACTTCAGAATGAACTGGAGTCAATTGTGAGTTAATCACACTAAAATTTCCATTCTGTTTAGAAGGCAATTGTTTATGTAAAATTAAACAAGTTGTGTGCTCCTGTGTTTACAGTAGCATCAACATGTTAAACAGCATGTTAAAATAATAATAAACTTCAGCAATAAGCTTTGCAAGATGTAAAACTTGTTTCACAAATTCGTGTTTATTGTCTTTTAGGCTGCACATGATTTGTATGGACGAGTGCCAGTTTCATCCTAATGCATTACTGTAATACACTTGATGGTAAATCTGCTGGTTAAAGGGGGTCAGGAGCACTACTGATCACATAAAGTAGCTGAAATGATCAGATCCCAGACTTCTACATCTCTTGTATTTCACTCTTGAGTTGTATTTGCAAAATACACCTGGAAAATGTTCTCAAAATAGCCACCTTTGTGCTGATCTCTGCTTCCACCTGTACAACAGCATACCTCAGACTGCAAATAAAACAATATTCATAAAAGAGTTGTTTGTCTAAGCCTGTCTTCACTATAAACTACAAAGACATCAATAAATCAGTTTTTGCGTGAGTGAACGGTAGAATGACTTTCTGGAATGAATATCTATTTCCAGTGAACACCACAAGCAAATCTGACCAGTAAATTGATGACTACCAAGCAAATGTCACACAATTACAGATTTCTCTTTACACAGATGCATGGATGTATACCATGTGTGGAAAAAAACAACAACTTGCTCCAATCTTTTGAATGGTAGTATATCAATAAACTGTTATTTGAAAATAAATACAGTGCCCTCCGCTAATATTGGCACCCTTGGTAAATCTGAGCAAAGGTGGCCGTGAAAATAAATCTGCATTGTTTATCCTTTTGATCTTTCATTCAAAAAATTCACAAAATTCTAACCTATCATTGAAGTAAAACAATTGAAAGTGGGGAGAAAATCTCATGATAAAATAAATGTTTTTCTCCAATGCATGCTGGCCACAATTATTGGCACCCCTGGAAATTCTTATGAGTAAAATATCTCTGAAGTATATTCCCATTCATATTTACATTTTTTTAGCATACCAGGGAGACTAGGAGCATGAAATTGTCCAGCTATGACTTCCTGTTCCAAAGGATTATAAATATAAAGAAAACAAAGGCCAAATTCCCTTAATCATCCATCACAAGGAGTAAAACCAAACAATAAAGTTCTGATGTGTGGAGCTTCACAAAATAGAAAGTTGCTGTAAGACAAAAGCTACAGCATTGAAAATCCACATTTCCACCATCAGGGCAATAATCAAGAGGTTCCAGTCAACTAAAGATGTTACATGTCTGCCTGGAAGAGGACGTGTGTCCATATTGTCCTGAGGAGGAGAGTTTGAGTGGCCAAAGATTCTCCAAGGATCACAGCTAGAGAATTGCAGAGATTAGTTGAGTTTTGGAGTCAGAAAGCCTAAAAAATATATATATATCAAATAGCCCCTATATCACCACATATTGCTCAGGAGGGTTTCAAGAAAAATTCTCCTTGCTCATCCAAAAACAAAATCCAACATGTTCAGTTGTCAGACACGACTGGAACTTCAAATGACACTGGCTTCTATGGTCAGATGAAACTAAAAAAAAAAAAGAGCTTTTTGGCAGCAAACCCATAGATGGGTTTAGTACAAACAGGGATAAAAAGTACCCCATGCCCACGGTTAAATATACTGCTGGATCTTTAATGTTGTTGGCCTGTTTTTCTACCGGAGGGCCTGGACTTCTTGTTCAGAAGCACGGCATCATGGATTCTCTCAAAAATCAACAGATATATAATCTAAAGCTGACTGCCTCTGTTAGAAATCTTATAGTGGGCCGTGGTTGGATCTTCCATCAGGACAATAATCCAAAATAAACATCAAAATCAACACAAAAATGGGTCACTGAGCACAAAATGAAGCTTTTGCCATGGCTGTCCCAGTCCTCTGACCTGAACCCTATAGAAAATGAGTGAGGTGAAGTAAAGAGGAGAGGCACCAACATGGAGCTGTGAATCAGAAGGATCTGGAGAGATTCTGCATGAAGGAACGGTCTCTGATCTCTTATCAGGTGTTCTCCAAACTCTTCAGGCATTACAGGAGAAAACTCAGGGCTGCTATCTTGGGAAAAGGACATTGCAATAATTGGGTGCCAAAACATTTTGAAAATCATTGCACAAAACATGTTAAACATGAGAAACTGCATGTTTTTGTGTATTAACAGCACACCAAACTTGAGTGATACTACTAAAATAATAATAATACACTGATAGTACACTGACAGCTCTCAGTGAAAAAAAAGATCTTTTGAGTTGTTATGTTCAGTGGTAACCTTCTGAAATTAAAATGTAAAACATAATAATAAGCAAGAAATGTTTAATTTATTTGCACAGCCACTGAGTCTGGGTCATCCACCAGGAATTGGCACACAACAAAGATCTCATAATTACATGGTCACAGTTTAAAAATAGTTGGAATGGCGAGAGGAAAACGTGACGAAGCAAAACCTGACTCACCTCCACCTGAGCGCCTCTGTAATGTTACATCACGTTAGACACACCGGATAAGGAGCTGTTTCTAAAAGTATGATGCAATGTGTACAATTTGTCTTTGGAATCCGAGTCATGTGGTGATTCTTCAACAGGTTTAGTGAGTTTGATTCGGTGAGGTCATCACATCAAATTCAGTATAAAAATCCCCATGCTTGTCCGTTCAGCACACAGCGGATGGTGGAAACAAACGCCAGCCCAAAGCAAGACTGAAGACTATACCTACATCTACGACAGTTGAAGCGTCTCTGGTAAAGTCACTTTTGAACTCTTTTTTATAATAAAATGTTTTACCAATATTGCTCATTTATCTGCTAGACTAAAAATGCTACTGCATTATTTTATACTTGCATCAAAATATGCAAGAGTAATGAGCCATTTGGTTGTAGAAGACCTAATGCAAAGTGTTTACCAATTGAATTGCTAAAGGGCATGACGGAAAAAAAAAAAAAACATTTTTGCAATTTTAATAATCTACTTGGTCTTGACCACCCAAATTTTAGGCTTGGATAACTGTCAGAAAAGTTGCTTGTCACTGGGCTAATACCCTTATTATCTGCCCCAAAAAGTTACATTAAAGGGGTAATATGTACCCTTAAATTACCACTATGAACCTTTGGGGGGGGGGGGGTACAAAGATGTCCCTTTAAGAGTATTGACCCAGTGGTAAGCAATTTTTCTGACAGTTTTCCAAGCCTAAAGTTTGAGTGGTCAAGACCAAGTATTAACCCAGTGATAAGCTAAAGGTACACTTTAGCTAGAGACCAAATCCAGAAGATTGCTCGTTGCATTAGTGATCATGTTCCTTCATTGCAAGCACTGTATGAAGATAATAGACTGTTTTCTGAGGTAAACTACAGATTAGGATTGTTTAATTTGGATTTGTGTTTAATCTCCAGAGAGAGATGAAGGTGAAGATGTTGGCCGTGTTGGCTCTGGTCCTTCTGGTGTCCAGTGCGAGTGAGGGACGGATTCTCAGTAAATGTGAGCTGAAGTCCCAACTCGAGGCGGCACTGGGGGGAAATCAGGGAGGAAATGGGCCTGCAACTGTCACTAATGGGCCTGGAAACGTGACTGGGCCTGGAAACGTGACTGTCCCAGGAAACGTAACTGTGCCTGGAAACGTAACTGTGCCAGGAAACGTGACTGTGCCTGGAAATGTGACTGTGCCAGGAAACGTAACTGTGCCTGGAAATACAACTGCAAATTCGCTCATCGCCCAAAGTAAGTGTTGCAAGGTTAAACACTGTCAGTTGACAACTAGTAATGATACAAATGTAAGCCAAGAATGTTTCTGTCTTTCTTTCAGTCATTTGTTCTGTGGAGCATTTGTCTAAGTTCAACACCAACCTGGTCACCACCATCCAAGAAGACTCCAGGCCTCCAGTGAGACCCCCAGTGAGGCCCAATGAAAGACCAGATGGAAGACCTGATCGTCCTGGTGGAAGACCTGATCGTCCTGGTGGAAGACCTGATCGTCCTGGTGGAAGACCTGATCGTCCCGATGAAAGACCCGATCGTCCTGGTGGAAGACCTGATCGTCCCGATGAAAGACCCGATCGTCCTGGTGGAAGACCTGATCGTCCCGATGAAAGACCCAATCGTCCTGGTGGAAGACCTGATCGTCCCGATGAAAGACCCGATCGTCCTGGTGGAAGATCTGATCGTCCCGATGAAAGACCCGATCGTCCTGGTGGAAGACCTGATCGTCCCGATGAAAGACCTGATCGTCCTGGTGGAAGATCTGATCGTCCCGATGAAAGAACCGATCGCCCTGATGAAAGCCCTGATCGTCCTGGTGGAAGATCTGATCGTCCCGATGAAAGAACCGATCGCCCTGATGAAAGCCCTGATCGTCCCGATGAAAGCCCTGATCGTCCTGGTGGAAGATCTGATCGTCCCGATGAAAGAACCGATCGCCCTGATGAAAGCCCTGATCGTCCTGGTGGAAGACCTGATCGCCCCGATGGAAGACCTGGTCGTCCTGGTGGAAGATCTGATCGTCCCGATGAAAGACCCGATCGTCCTGGTGGAAGACCTGATCGTCCCGATGAAAGACCTGATCGTCCTGGTGGAAGATCTGATCGTCCCGATGAAAGACCCGATCGCCCCGATGAAAGCCCTGATCGTCCTGGTGGAAGATCTGATCGTCCCGATGAAAGAACCGATCGCCCCGATGAAAGCCCTGATCGTCCTGGTGGAAGATCTGATCGTCCCGATGAAAGACCCGATCGCCCCGATGAAAGCCCTGATCGTCTCGATGAAAGACCTGATCGCCCCGATGGAAGACCTGGTCGTCCCGGCGGAAGACCAAGGGGAAAGAGATCCCATGAGGCACTACTCAGGCGCCCAGCTGGATCGCCTGACGACAGTTCCAGCTCTGAGGAGAATTTCAACGCAAGGCCTGGTCCCAGCTCAAGACTGCTTGGAATCTTCCAGCTGAGCGACCGCGTGGCCTGCGATTCCGGATCCGGCCAGAGTCTGAACATCTGCCGCATTAACTGCAGAGGTAAGTCACATTACAAAAGTGATTATAAATGGAATAGACTGAACCTGATGTCATGAGAAAACGTAACTAGTTTATAAGGTGGTGATTTCTTATGAATTCACACAATGCAATTTGTTTGAAATCTTTGTTTAAAAAAAAAGTAAGCACAAAGCTTCACCCCTAAACCTAACTGTGAGCGAAGACGTACGATTGGGATTGTACAAATTCATACAAATGAGTTACATACAAATTGTTACATATAGTGTTGGGTAGTAACTGATTACATGTAATCTGGATTACATAAACAGGTTCCAAAAATTTAGTACATGTAATTAAATTAAATAACATTGTAACATACTCAGACTACTGTTATTTTTTTATTGATTACATGATTGAATATCATTCACATGGTCACATGACATGCTGTAAACAGGTATAATTTCATATTTTTATTAAGTGTTTTATTGACTGCTGTAATTTTAAAAAGATTTATTTTAATATAACATTATTATGATTTAATTCATTATTAGCTTTTCATTAAACTCACAAACACCCTGCCATTCCCATTTAAATCAAAGTTAGGTCAAAAGTAATCTAAAAGTAACCAAAAAGTAGTCGGATTACATTGCCTAAAAACTACATTTTTTGTCATGTAATTTGGAATCAGTAACGGACTACAATTTGTAAGTAATCTACCCAGCACTGGTTACATATTGCTGTGAGCTTGTGTTGACAGATTGCAATAACACAATTCAACACAATTTTAAAATTACAGTGCGTCAAATTCGATTGATGTCTCATGTGACTGGTTACGAAAGCAACTAAAAACTGAATCAATTCAACCCGATCTGCTGAGAAAGCGTAATTATTTTACAAAGTGGAAATTTCATATGAACTCATACAGTGTGATTGTCACAAAAATGATTTTTTAAGTAAGCATGAAGCTCCACTTTAAACCCAACCGTCAGTGGCGCAGGCAGATCATACAAAGACAGATGAATGGCACTGTACAAATTAGCCACCAATTCACAAAAAACATTTTTAGAAAAATAAATCGTATATACACAACAGCATATCACATAATTTCATAATCATAATACACGTCAAATTTAAGCGAAAACTAATTTTTTCCAACATAAATTTTCTCTTCTAAAGCTCTGACTGATGATGACATCAGGGATGACATCGCATGCCTGAAGACCCTGCTGGACATCGCAAGAAATGCGTAAGTTGTCATCTTTAGTCCCGTTAATCACATGATCACCATCTATGCTCCCATTGGTCGTCACCACATTCTGTCACTGTTCATTTGAGTTAATAGAAATACTGACTAGAAATATATATATATATTTTATTCAATACTTGAAAGCTTATAAGGCTTAGGAAATATATATTTCAAAGTGTACAAAATATATTTTGGACAATATAAATAAAGTATATGATGTATATTAACTGCAGCAATAAGCTTTGCAATATGTAACCCTTCTTTTACAAGATTATGTTTATTGTCTTTTAGGCCACATGCTCTTCTGCCTTTGAACGAGTGCCGCAACATCAATCCTGCGCAGTACTTTGCTGAGTGTCGCTGAAACATTCAGTGTTTCTTCAGACATGAATATTCTGTCCAATTTCATCTCAATGCATTACTGTAATAAACCCAACAAGAACTACTGATCACATAAGTTCTCAGACCCTTGTATTCCACTCTTCAGTTTTCTGTCATAATGTACCTGGAAAATGTTCTCAAAATAGCCACAATTATGCTGTATGTACTATAGCACACCTCAGAATGCAAATAAAAAATATCTAAAAAAAAAACACCCGTCTAAGTCTGTCTTTACCATAAAAACACCAACAAATCAGTGTTTGCATGAGTAAAAGGTAGAAGCATGTTCATCTATTTCTATCTATCACAAAGCAAGTGTTATACCATCCTAGAAGTCAGGATTTAGCTGTTTTGTACGGTCTATTTAACCTCTGCTGGTAGATGTCGTAAATACACCATCTGTCTGCAAAGAGCATCTTTCTCCACTGATGGCCATTCAGAAAGTAGCCATGCATTTTACAACATTTAAACCACAAATACATGGTTAGATGTTTCATTCATTTTTTAGAGAGCTCAAACCATTTTTGTGATGCTGCTGTTCTATGTATGATTTTTCCTCTTTGTTTGTGCACCTGCCCAAAGACCCAGTGAATCACAATATAAGATAAACTCTGTTTAATCAAATCCATTGTGCAAAGCCTGTTCCTTCTATTACCATGGACATATTGTATTACATAAGCAAATTAATGATATTGACCATGTTATCTGCTTTGTACACAGTATGCAGTGTATCAATATATGATAAAAAATCAGAATATAAAAATGTATTCTTTAATAATAATAATAATTCATTACATTTATATAGCGCTTTTCAAGGCACTCAAAGCGCTTTACATACAAGGGGGGGATCTCCTCAACCACCACCAGTGTGCAGCATCCACCTGGATGATGCGACGGCAGCCATAGTGCGCCAGAACGCCCACCAGCTTACTGGTGGAGAGGAGACAGAGTGATGAAGCCAATCAGTGTATGGGGATGATTAGGAGGCCATGATGGTCAGAGGCCAATGGGCAAATTTGGCCAGGATGCCGGGGTAACACCCCTACTCTTTTTCGAAGGACATCCTGGGATTTTTAATGACCACAGAGAGTCAGGACCTCGGTTTAACGTCTCATCCGAAAGACGGTGCTTTTTACAGTATAGTGTCCCCATCACTATACTGGGGCATTAGGACCCACACAGACCACAGGGTGAGCACCCCCTGCTGGCCTCACTAACACCTCTTCCAGCAGCAACCTAGTTTTTCCCAGGAGGTCTCCCATCCAGGTACTGACCAGGCTCAACCCTGCTTAGCTTCAGTGGGCAACCAGTCTCGGGCTACAGGGTGATATGGCTGCTGGCCATATATAATATTAATATATTAAATAAAAAATATTAATTAAACAAATTGTGTGTATACATAATAAAAGAACATTCTAAATAGGATATAGTGATGGCATATTCACAATAATATGATGACTAATCCTTGAAATTGTGCTTAAAATAATTGTTTGTCCTTTTATCAAATTTCTTATTTTTCCTGTGCCATGTGAAGTTCCCATGTACATGTTGAAACGACAACACACAAAGGTCAAAGCAAGCATTTTCAAGCAAACCAAGTATTTGTGTGCTATTTGAATACACTCAAATGAGCCCTCCCAGTGTAGCTCAGAAATTTGGATCAAGATACTGACGGAAATGGAGAAAATTTCCTGCAAAAGTTTGTCAGAATGACATTCGAATGCATCTAAAGTAAAAATGAAAGCTCAATCAAATATGGCAATAAGCTTATCTGTCTTAAACAGAAATGTTTGAGGTGTTATGATACAACCATAAACTCAAAGCTGCATAAAAAAAGAAGTTTCCTGAGAACAAACTCTGGATCACTAAACTCATCTGGTGTGACAATGTAGAAGATCATATCTGACTTGAATAGTTTTCATTGCATAATTCGCAATTGCTAAATGATCCTTTAATTAGACCAAAATCATTGTCAGCACTTCTGATCCACCCAAACAAAACAGAGTAAAGACTTGAGGCTTTAGAGAGTGACAGCAGTACAAGCAGTGGGTTCTAGATGAAGAATAGTGTGGTATTCATCTATTTGAATTGGAAATGCTGCTGTTTGTGGGTGTGGGTGAGTGTCATACAGATAATCTGAAGATAAACTGAGCTCAAAGGCTCAAGCATCAAAACATCAGATTTATATCATTCCGCTCACAGCTGGAAACCACTGGAGAAAAAGAGAGCAAATAAATAAACAAATACATAATAACAAGCGTGGCAATCTGAGCTTCCTGGCAAGCATTTGTGATGTTTTCAGTCTGTTTAAGAGCAATGACATCATAGGAATACGATCTCCTCGTGATAATGGGATGGATCAACAGCGCAGGTGGAGGTCAGCTGGACATATATAAGATGGACCACAGTACAGAAAAGCACTGAAGCTGGAGAAGATTCTCCAATAAGCAGCATCTCAGCAGAACCTCTGGTAAGACGCATTACAATTCGGTTCTTCATGATATTTCTTATTCTTTTTTTTCTCCGCAAACTAATCATTAGCTGTTCCCTGCTGGTCATTGTAAAAAAGCTATTTGTCTGACTGTAATTGACTTTGGTGTTCATTTAAAATTATGGGTTTATTTAATTTAATTTTTTTAAATATATATATTATGATAAGAAAAATGAATAATAAATAATTGTCACTTTGGATGAAAGCATCTGCTAAACTGAATGTACATAATTTATTTTTATGTAGATATACTTATTTATTATTTGTTTTTGTGTAATATATATTACTAAATTAGTATATATATTCTTCTGTCTGGAATGACTTGAAGAAACAGAACAAACTGAGACTGACTAAATCCAGAAGAATTGGACTTGTGTAAAAATGCTGTAAAATGAGGATGCTGTCAAAAATAATGTCATAAAGAGATTTTCTTTATCAATTAACTTCTATTAACTAAATTAAATCAACATTTGGTGACCATCTGTAGCTTTTGCCCTAGGTGCACTTGCATGTAGTTTTTCAGGTAGCTTTGCAGGTAGGTCTCTTGAAGCATCTTGGAGACGTTACCAC
The DNA here is from genome assembly GCA_021397915.2 of Tor tambroides. Classification (NCBI taxonomy): domain Eukaryota; kingdom Metazoa; phylum Chordata; class Actinopteri; order Cypriniformes; family Cyprinidae; genus Tor; species Tor tambroides. The sequence goes on along the minus strand of JAFVLL020037006.1, from coordinate 2,119 downwards.
AGTTCTTCTGGATTTAGTCTGTCTCAGTTTGTTCTGATTCTTCAAGTCATTCCAGACAGACTGGATGATGATGAGATCAGGTCTCTGTTTGGAGCACAAAAATCTCACTGGATTATTACAATTAATGGCAAAATGAATGTTTGGAAATGTAAACTGATATTTCCTACAGACACACTACAGCAAAAGATAGAAATAACTGACTTAAAACCTTTTTTTAGCTGCTGAAAATACTAGTGGCCTAATCATTTTGGCCACCACTGTACACACACACACACACATATACACATATAAGGCTCAACCTGTTTAATACTCAAGTTTTAATTTATGAAATTTATACAAATAAAGATGTTTTTTGTGCTTGATCAGAACTAAAATACTACAGATATTTTTATCTCCCTCAATCCATTAATTCATGAATATACAATCACTGAATACTTGTAATCTGTTATTGGCTCTACTTCAAGATGTAATCAGAGTTCTCTGGATTAACTGAACACATGTAATCTCCAGATATCCAAAGAGAGAGAGATGAAGAGCAAAAACCCAGTGAAGATGTTGGCGACATTTGCTCTGGTTCTGCTGGTGTTCAGTGTGACTGAGGGACGGATTATGAATAAATGTGAGCTGAAGGCCAAGCTGGATGCCGCTCAGTTGCAGCAGATCACCGTCATGGAAGAGACAATAACCGTGAACAGTCTCATCGCTAGACGTGAGTTATTGTTCTTCAGCTTCTCCCTTCAGGATGCAAAATTGCAGTTTTATGTTAGATTATGTGACCCTCATCTATGTCTTTCTTCCCTTCTGAGGCAGTTGTCTGCAAGGCCAGCATCTCAGCCTTTAACACCAGCTTTGTCAAAAACATCACGGTCCACAATAAGGAGATGAAGCCAGCACAGGCCCCACCTCAAGTTGCATCCCAGGTTCCACCTCAAGCTCCATCATCTGGATCTCCACCTCAAGCTTCTCCACGCAGAGGTCCACCTCAGGATCCATCATCTCGAGTTCCACCTGAGACTCCAGCTGGAGCTCCACCCAAGGTTCCATCATCTGGATCTCCTCCTAAGATTCCATCATCTGGAGCTCCACCCAAGGTTCCATCATCTGGATCTCCTCCTAAGATTCCATCATCTGGAGCTCCTCCTAAGATTCCACCATCTGGATCTCCTCCTAAGATTCCATCATCTGGATCTCCTCCTAAGGTTCCACCATCTGGAGCTCCTCCTAAGGTTCCATCATCTCGAGCTCCTCCTAAGCCCTATGCACAGGCTCCCACTGAAGAACCTGAGGGCTCCGGCCACGAGATGCAGCATCCACATCCAACCACAAACGCCAAAGTTGTTGGTCGCCTGTACGGTATGTTTCAGCTCAGTGATCAGCTGGCCTGTGATTCTGGCATGATCCCATCACACAACGTCTGCAACACGACCTGCTCTGGTGAGTGTTTTTAATTGCTGCACTGTAAAAATTCAAAGAGCAATCAATGACGTGAACATTTAAAAATAAATGAAAGAACTTTGAATCCTTTTTCTTTTTTTGCAAACCAGCTCTGACTGACGATGACATCACCAATGACATCGCCTGCCTGAAGACCCTGATGAACTTCATGTAAGTTCAGCAAACCCATGCTTACTTTAGTTACCAGTGGTGTTTTAATATTAATTCAAAGGAGGATGTGCTTTTTTATGTTAGATTGCATGATAATACAAAAGTGTTCACTTTCATAAGGAAGTCTGAAAAATGTAACTGTTACATAACAAAGTATTACAAATATCTCATTTCTCAACAGGAAAGCAAAACCCAAAGAGATCTCATTTGATGTTAAGAAGATGTAAGTTATTTTTTATATATACATATGACATTTACAGTTATAGTTTATGGTTTTACAAAATCATAAATATTAAACATTTAAATATATATTGAATGAAATATATATATGTATACACACACACACACACACACACACACACACAGAGGCATACACGTGTGTGTGTGTGTGTGTGTGTGTGTGTGTGTATGGGCCATTCTACAGAATTGGTCCAAAGTCAGAGTTGGAAACATCTTGAATAAAACAAATTTGTCTTTTTCCACAAATTTTGTATGTACGCAAAGTGTATAATAT
>JAFVLL020037004.1:0-15606 GCA_021397915.2 Tor tambroides | reverse complement strand
ATTTCACATGGGTTTATCAATTAATTCTGTGTATTCATATGCTGGTTTTACATGTTTGACAAAACATTTTAAAAGTTACATTTTTCAGACTTGTCAATGTCAAAAAGTTAATAAAAGAAGGTGGGCATTACTGTTCAGAGAAGACGAGTGTGAATTCCAACTTGATGCTTTAGTTAAGTTTTAACTGTGAAAGAGTGCATGGTAAGTAGCTAAACAGTTAATATCTGAATTTTTAATAGAAATGTTAAATGACTGACAGTAACATGCAGTGCAAACTACTCAACTTGATCAAATTTCACCATTTTGAATAAAAAATGTCCATAACATAACATAACATAACATAACATAACATAACATAACAGCAACAGGTTTATAAGAATGCGGACAGGATGTAGAACGAATTATTTAGTGAGCACAATTTACTTAAAATAAGGGACGATTTAGTAAATTTTGCACACAATTTAAACCGAGGGAACAAATTAGTAAATCATGCACACAATTTAATTTTTTTTTCTGCATGTCATGTGCGGGACTCCATAATTTTTGACCTTGTGGAAAACAGCTTATAAATAATATTATAAGATATTGTCTTATTTTGAAAATGTAAAAAGGCAGAAAGTTTTCTGTGAGGGTTATGTTTAGGGGTAGGGTTAATAGGGTCAGGGGACAGAACATACAGTTTGTACAGTATAAAAACCATTCCAACCAACCTATGACAACATGATCTCTATTACAGTCAATAAAGGAACATGTAATTTTGTCCGTCAAATCAATTAAGCTGTTCTAATCAATATTTATTCATTTAAATATTTATGTCAGAAGACTCAATCCTCACCTTGATAAGTTGAAATGTTTTCTCAAACTCTCTTTTAAGGTTTTCTCTCTGTTTAAGTTCCTCTTGTAAGGACTTCAGTGCTGAATTGTGCTCCTCCTAGAATTTAAAGTGAAAATCTAGACACCTGAGATTTCTGTAATATGATCACTAAAACATAAGCATATGTAAATCTGTCTTACCTTATATGATGGAACAACTTCACTGATGGGTCTAAATGTTTGATTGGCATATTTCTGTGTATCTCTGCACACTGAACACACAGGCTGGTTGTCCTCAAGACAGACGAGCTCGAGTTTCTCACCATGTAAACTGCAGATCTCCTCAGACACTGCTGAACGCCTCACATTTCTCTCCTTCAGGAATGACTTGCACAAAGCTTTTAACACAAGATTACAGGAAGGATTTTTTGAGGATGTTCTCCCGCAGACAGGACACTCCCGGGTTTCCTTGGTTCTCCACAACTGTTGCAGACACTTTTTACAGACATTGTGACTACATGATAAAAGAACAGGCACCTTAAAGACTTCATGACAAACAGGACAAGAAAGTTCTTCTACAGTTAGTGAATCCATTTTCACTGCTTGAGCTCTACCAATCGAAACTTTAGAAAAGAAAAATAAATAACCACACCTGTGGTCTTTGCACTTGAGTACTTGTCTATCTAGAGTATATGACGTATTTCCTGTATTTGGCCCAAATATGCACAAGTGAGTATGAAGTCTGCAAGAGTGTACCTCATTAGGGTAAATGCAGGTAAAGTGAGGCACTTTTTGTTAGATGTGTAATTTAAATACTTAAATCTTTTCTTTTCTTTTTTTCTTTATTAAGTTGGCTTGAAAAAGTCAACTTACTGATCTGGAGTTTAAGCTTCTGCTTCTTCCTCTGAGCCAAAATTTAGTCACTATCTCCTCCTAAAGCTTTAAAGCTACAACCACCAAACTCGGGTCAGACCTTCAGATGGTTCTTAAGTTAGTTGCTTTGACTTTTATAACTGATCCGACTTATGATTTTCATTAAATGGATGATCAAAACTGTGAAAAGTCTCATAGACTTTCATTGAGGGATTCAAAACTTTTATACAATAAGATTTAGAGTGTGTCTCAATCAGCTCCCTAGTTCAAACTAGGGCACTGATCAAGCAGTTGGCCATTTTAAGGGTTGTCTCAATCATGAAATTCTTCCAGTGCACTAGATCGTTTGCTCCCTGAAAAATCCCACAATGCACCACAAAAACTGGAAATTACGTCACATTTCTGAAGCACGAAACATAAACCACATGAGTCAACTCAACAAATATAATGATAGAAGTTTTGAAAAGACAGATTATTTTTTAGTATATTTTAGCATAAACACACATCACTAGACAAGTACTGAACACATTTAGTTAACATTTTTAATTAATATTCAGCTGAAATTTTGCAAGCACATGTAACAGAACAATGTGTTTAAAGAGAATAAAAAAATAATAACAAAAAGAAATTGGTCCTGCCTGTTGTTGATTAATTCCAGTGGTGACATTCTACAATGTTGTACGTAGTCATGCCATCGGAAATAGAGAAACCACTACCAGTGACCGGATTCGTGTTCACAATATACTGATTCACGAGCTTAGGAGGTACGTAGCTGATTGTACCAGTGTTTAAGGTGTCTATCACTGGCAAAGCTTAATGACTAACCTAGACAACATATTAAATCAAGCTAACAACATACTAAAACATGCAAACAACATATTAATCATGCTAAAAACATGCTAGCAGCATGCTAACAACATGTTAATCATGCTAACAATGTGCTAGCAACATGTTAACCATACTAGAAATATACTAGCAATATGTTAATTACATGCAAATCATGTTAACAACATGCTAGCAACATGCTAATCATTCTAAAAACAGGCTAGCAACATGCTAACCATTCTAACAACATTCTAACCATGCTAAAACATGTTTGCAATATGTAAATCATGTTAAAAACATGCTAGCAACATGTTAAATCATGTTAGCAATGTGCTAAATAATGTTAGCAACATGCTATTAAAATCTATCTAATCTATCTAAACATTCAAACTTATAGCTTTTACATCTGCTTCAAACTTTCAGGCTAGGCTTTCTCAAGCCAGATTCAAAGTTTGTTCATAAACTTTACTAGTAACATTAGTTTATAGTAACATTTGTTAATGTTAAGGTCCAGCTATAATATTTCAGTCTGAATGCAGTTCATATAATATGTTATAACCAAAGAACATTCTGAGATCATGTACTCCAGACAAATTTCTTTTCAGGTAAAGTGGACCATCCCTGATTTATCAAAAACTATCCTGTATCTTAATTAACAAAAACGCATGATTTAATAACAGGTGATCAAATATGGTATGATCAGACATATTCAACAACAGATTTAACAAAACCAAAAATAGATAGTTTATGCTTCAGTTAACTCAATTCATATGTAATATCCAAAAAAACTGATAGAACACAATGTGTTGACTTTAAATTTGTTAAAATCTGATTATCAGAATATTCAGAAATCAGAATATGCAACATATGCAACAACACATAGGCTAACAAAAACTAAACAGGAGGAACATTTAAAATGGTAACCATACATAAAACTGTTTCAGTCTATGTTCTCTAAACACTTTAAAAGAACTTTAATTGTGTCCATATTTTAAAGCTCCATATTCTGCATCTACATTTCTTCACTCCACAAATTTAACTTTATGCCTTGCCTTCTTTTCTATTGTCTGTTTCTTTTCTTTCCTTTCATCTCTGACTTGATTTTCCTGACTGCACACTCAAATTCTGTATTCTAAAAAAGTAGATTATACATATAATCTAAATATAATATGATTATAAAATAACCATTGAATGTTAATTTATTTAATGAATTTGAGTATAATTACTAACGGTTAAAGGCCACCCACTGATTTCGACAGTACTTGAATCCCACTGGCCTACTTTATCTAACACATTTATTTATTTATTTATTTTTGCGTTTTGCATTTTATTCCCTGTTATAAACAAAGTAATACACAAAACAAGAACTTTCACAATAATATTTGTTTACATTTAATGAGCAACCTTGCAAGTTAAGTTAAAAAAGTTCTTATGTCAAAGGGTTTTCTACCTTTCATCAAGAGACATTTAAGCTGTGGCCACACCCTACCAATGTATTTAATACTTTACACTTATATAAACTCATATAATGCACTTAATAAACTAAAACATTTCTGTTCGGTAGTCCCTTTGTATGAATTTAGTAGTGGTGTTTCTAATTAAATGATAAAAAACTGTTGCAAATGTTTACAAAATACACAATGCTCCGATAAAATGTGCAACACTTTATGTTTTACTCTAATCATATCATTTCTAATTAATTGAACTTAATACTGCAAAGGTTTCCTTGATATCTTGCAATTTTCGGGCACATGAAAGCAACAATGAATAATTTGACAAGCTTAGCCTCAAAGTGCTATTAGACATGCTGTGGATTTTGTATGCGTTTAGAGAACTGAACTTTGGCATTTTTAAGAGCTGGGACAGTCATGTGCATGCACTTCCTGCCACATGTGCACGCTCTCAAGTGGCTAAAACCGCAAATGTGGGTATTGGGACAGGCTCACAGAGTCAGTATGACAGAAAAGAGAAATAATAATTCATTCTCACCAGTGCTCACTCTTTTGTTGCATTCTTTTATCTTGAAATTTTGATGAATAAAATGCAGTACATATCTGTTGCTTTCGGTGACATGAACTCTGTTGAATTTGAATATAGCGCATAAATTAAAGATTATATTTATATTCATTTTGCAAAGACACATTTAAGTGTAAAGGGATCAGTTTTATCAAATCGGATAGCAATCTGATCAGCAAAAACGCATAAAGTGACAAGTGTAAATAGGCCCATATATGTGTGTACATTCCAGAAAATTATTTTCTCATGAATATTTCAATTTAAATACTGCATAGCCATGCCACACCAGGCCAGATAAAAATAAAATAAAATAAAATAAAATAAAATAGAATAGAATAAAATAAAATAAAATAAAATAAAATAAACATTAGATAACTTTACTTTGAATGAGTGAACTTTACTTTGAATGACTGATATCTGTTCTAAACAAGTCATAGTTGTTGTCTGGGTTTTCAATTGAAGATATTGATAATTTAGTCCAAATTTAATTTATAATTTATAATCCAAATTTTCTGTTAGCTGATAGTGGGAATCCTGATAGACAGAACTATTGGTGCAAAGAATGTAAAGTACTGTTGAAGACATTAATTAGCATATTATTGTTATTATTATTAAGTCAAGTCAAGTCACCTTTATTTATATAGCGCTTTTAACAATACAGATTGTGTCAAAGCACTTAACAGTATCAAATTGGAGGATAGAGTGTCAGTAATGTATAATAATAAGATTAAACATTAAATTTTCAGTTAAAGGCATTTCATTATTGAATTCAGAAATGTCACCGTCTAGCTCAGTTTAGTTTAATTAGTATCTGTGAAATCAAATTGACGATAATCGCTAGAAATTAAGTGTCCCCAACTGAGCAAGCCAGAGGCGACAGCGGCAAGGAACCAAAACTCCCTCTGTGACAGAATGGAGAAAAAAACCTTGGGAGAAACCAGGCTCAGTCGGGGCCAGTTCTCCTCTGGCCAGGATATTATTGTTTATTTATTGTTTACTTATTGTTTTATTTAAAATTTTAAATGTATAAATGTATTATATTTCTATTTTTATATTGTTGCAATTTCTAACAATAATAGTATTATGTAGTTCGGTAATTTATTATATTTTTAGTTATTTGTTTTATTTTAAGTTTTATTGTATTTTAAGTTGAAGTCTTCACTGGGGATATGTCCCCGGGGCTCATCCAGGTGTCCGGGCCCGCTTTCGACGATCAGGGCCGCAGACATCATCTCCCTGCGCCGATCCACAATCTGATCCGGACACGGACTGAGAAACAGAATAGAAACAGACAGATATTAGCGTAGATGCCATTCTTCTTACGATGTAACGAGTACATCATGTGTTATGGGGAGTGTCCCTGGTTCCGGTTGATCTAAATAATGCAGCCTAACAATCCTTAACGGATTTGAATATTAGAAGCGTATTAGTGTATTATGTGTAAGCCAGGTTAAAGAGATGGGTCTTTAATCTAGATTTAAACTGACAGAGTGTGTCTGCCTCCCGAACAGTGTTAGGTAGATTGTTCCAGAGTTTTGGCGCTAAATAGGAAAAGGTTCTGCCGCCCGCAGTTGATTTTGATATTCTAGGTATTATCAAATGGCCAGAGTTTTGAGAATGCAGTGGACGTGGAGGACTATAATGCAATAAGAGCTTGCTCAAGTACTGAGGAGCTAAACCATTCAGGGCTTTATAAGTAATTAACAAGATTTTAAAATCTATACGATGTTTAATAGGGAGCCAGTGCAGTGTTGACAGAACCGGGCTAATGTGGTCATACTTCCTGGTTCTAGTAAGAACTCTAGCTGCTGCATTTTGGACCATCTGGAGTTTATTAAGTGTGCAGAACAACCACCCAATAAAGCATTACAATAATCTAACCTTGAGGTCATAAATGCATGAATTAACATTTCTGCATTTGACTTTGAGAGCATAGGTCTCAATTTAGATATATTTTTAAGATGAAAAAATGCAGTTTTACAAATGCTAGAAACGTGGCTGTCAAAGGAAAGATTGCTATCAAATAGCACACCTAGGTTCCTAACTGATGACGAAGAATTTACAGAGCAGCCATCAAGTGTTAGACAGTGTTCTAAGTTATTACATGTGGGGGGTTTAGGTCCGATAAGTAACACCCCTGTTTTTTCAGAATTTAGCAGTAAGAAATTACTCGTCATCCACTTTTTTTATATCGACTATGTATTCCGTTAGTTTCTCAATTTGGAGTGTTTCACTAGGCCGCGAAGAAATATAGAGCTTAGTATCATCAGCATATAACAGTGAAAGCTAACACCGTGTTTCCTGATGATATTTCCCAAGGGTAACATGTAAAGCATGAAAAGTAACGGCCCTAGTACTGAGCCTTGAGTTACTCCATAATGCACTTGTGATCGATATGATACCTCTTCATAATGCACTTCCACTAATGCCAACAAAGTTTTCTAGTCTATTCAAAAGAATGTTGGGGTCAATAGTGTCAAAAGCAGCATTAAGATTCAGTAGCACTAATAGAGAGATACAACCACGATCAGATGATAAGAGCAGGTCATTTGTAACTCTAATGAGAGCAGTCTCAGTACTATGAAACGGTCTAAATCCTGACTGGAAATCCTCACAGATACCATTTTTCTCTAAGAAGGAATATAATTGTGAGGATACTACATTTTCTAGTATCTTTGACAGAAAAGGGAGATTCGAGATCGGTCTGTAATTAACTAGATCTTTGGGGTCAAGTTGTGTTTTTTTTAATGAGAGGCTTAATAACAGCCAATTTGAAGGTTTTGGGGACATATCCTAATGACAATGACGAATTAATAATAGCCAAAAGAGGATCTATGACTTCTGGAAGCACCTCTTTTAGTAGTTTAGATGGAATAGGGTCTAACATACATGTTGTTGGTTTAGATGATTTAACAAGTTTATACAATTCTTCCTCTCCTATAGTAGAGAATGAGTGGAATTGTTCCTCAGGGGATCTATAGTGCACTATCTGATGTGATACTGTAGCTGACAGCTGCATGGTTACAATTTTATCTCTAATAGTATCGATCTTGGAAGTAAAATAGTTCATAAAGTCATTACTGCTGTGCTCTTTGGAAATGTCAACACCTGTTGATGTTTTATTTTTTGTTAATTTAGCCGCTGTATTAAATAAATACCTGGGGTTATGTTTGTTTTCTTCTAAAAGAGATGAAAAGTAATCAGATCTAGCAGTTTTTAATGCTTTTCTGTAGGATAGGGTATTTTCAAGCCAAGCAATACGAAATACCTCTAATTTTGTTTTCCTCCAGCTGGGCTCCATTTACCGGGCTGCTCTCTTTAGGGCACAAGTGTGCTCATTATACCACGATGTTGGACACTCTTACTTAATCTTCCTTAAGCGTAAAGGAGCAACTGTATCTAAAGTGCTAGAAAAGAGAGTCTATATTTTCTGTTACATCATCAAGTTGTTCTGAGCTGTTGGATATGCTGAGGAATTGAGATAAATCAGGAAGATTACTTACGAAGCAGTCTTTTGTGGTAGAGGTGATGGTTCTACCATACTTGTAACAAGGAGTAGAATTTACAATTTTAGCTATATTGAGTTTACACAAGACTACTGATCTGAGATATCATCGCTTTGTTGCAGAATTTCAGCTCCATTAACATCAATTCCATGTGACAGTATTAAATCTAGAGTATGATTTTGATGATGAGTGGGTCTAACCCCAATAGAGTTCAGAATGTCTATGAATGCTGATCCTAATGCATCTTTTTCATTATCAACATGGATATTAAAATCACCAACAATTAAGACTTTATCTGCAGCCAGCACTAACTCTGATAGAAAATCAGCAAATTCTTTAATAAAGTCTGTGTGGTGCCCTGGTGGCCTGTATACAGTAGCCAGTACAAACATCACAGGGGATTTATCACTAACACGTGTTTCTCTAGATAATGTTATACGCAGCACCATAACTTCAAACGAGTTATACTTAAAACCTGCCCTCTGAGAAATACTGAGAATATTGCTATAAATTGTAGCAACACCTCCCCCTTTACCTTTTGGACGTGGCTCATTTTTATAGCAGTAATCTTGGGGGGTGGACTCATTTAAAGTAATGTATTCATCTGGTTTTAGCCATGTTTCTGTCAAACAGAGCAAATCTAGGTTATTATCATTGATCAAATCATTTACAAAAAGTGCTTTTGTAGAAAGGGACCTGATATTCAGTAAGCCAAGTTTTATCAATTGTTTCTCTGTATTGTAAACATTTTTTATTTGTTGAACATCAATTAAATTGTTACTCTTAATTTGGTTTGGACGTTTTCTGTATTTTCTAGTTCGGGGAACAGACACAGTCATTATACAATTCTAATGAAACACATGACAAATGACAGAGTAATTATTCAAGAATTAAGTAGGTAATGAAGAATTGACAGCAAGCTGTCAATCTGAGCTCCATAGCTCCATAAGAGGAGGGGTGGATTTAACTTTTCTCATAGAGCAGAGATTAAAACTGTTATAAGGATCATATACACAAAATATGACCTCACTACCCTCTTATATCAGTCTGTTTTGTCAATAAACCCTCATCACTCACTCTGCGATTAGGTCCTCCTTCCAGATCCCTGACATTTAGTGTGGTGCAGGTTTGATGCCAGAACATGGAAGGCTAATTTGCCTTTTTTTTTTTTATTTAATAACTTTCAAAGAACATCGCATAAGCAAGAAGTCAAATAGAAGTGGCAGATACACATAACAGATCTTAATACATAATACATGGTAAAGTATTAGATATATGGTTGAATAAAAATATTTGGACTTCATATTTAAAAATTACCTCAGATTAGCATCAACTAGCTAATTAGCTAGACAGTTAGCATCAGCTAACAATATTGTCTCATTTTCAGCATGGTAATGAATAAACATTCATATTTATCAGCTGTTAATTTGGTTTGTTACAATAATTAATCCTAAAATTCGATTTTAGTAACTTACTTTTCATGGCATTTGTCACGTGTGCACTCAGGGGTCCCTGATTCTTGTCAGACTTGCAAATACAGTTCGAGCTCTGAATAGATTATATGAATCAGTGAGTTGTTGACTCGAGAACAGCTGCAATCGGATCAGTCCAATTCACAAATGAATCGTTTGGCGTGATTTGTGAACCAATTTAAGAAGGTAATTGAAAAGAATCGGTTCGTTCATTAATCAGGCACCTCTTCTGCATCTCGGAGCATGTGATGATTTCTTCATTTCAAAATAAGATATGTTTTATGACATATAGCCGTTGGGTTAGTGGATGGGTCAGTCTCACTGCCAGCTGAAACTATAAATCCCTCCCCCTTTCTCTGACAAAACAACCCAGTGTGGGGTTACTTCAATCTTGCTGTTGAGTTACAGTCAGAGCGCAGGCTTTTTGCATCCTCTTCAGCAGAGAGCGGTTCTCAGCGCCACCTAATTGGTGCACTTCTTCAGTGAAATAAAGGATCTGTTTAGACCTTACTCTGACCATCACTAACAGTCTAAACAGCTGTTAAAAATGGTCTAAATGATAACCTTTGTTCCGCCTTCTCTAGAGGCAGTATGTAAACAAAGCCATGCCCATGACCCCGGAGGAGGAACTCCCGAACATATAAAAGCAGGTTTTACTTCCGACTCATTCTCTTTACCTTTCTCACCTTAGATACCTGGTATGGGTAAGAACAGATTCAATTTTACCATTCAATTCATCACCCAGGTGGTGCAGGTGCCTTCTGTCCCAGTGAATTGTGGTGGTTTTCTGTATGAAAAATTGCAGTTTGGTAGAATATACTATCATCGCATTATTGTTAATCTGAGGCTAGTTCTAATACACTAGCAATTCAAATTTGGGATTATTTCTGTTCTTTTTTTAAAAGTGTCTATCAGTGAGTTATTGAATACACTTCATTACAAAATTTTGTTGCGTATTGAAATCATTTCTCATACCCTGTATCATTCTTCACAGCCATATCACCCTGCAGCCCAAGACTGGTTGCCCACTGAAGCTAAGCAGGGTTGAGCCTGGTCAGTACCTGGATGGGAGACCTCCTGGGAAAACTAGGTTGCTGTTGGAAGAGGTGTTATCGAGGCCAGCTGGGGGTGCTCACCCTGTGGTCTGTGTGGGTCCTAACGCCCCAGTATAGTGACAGGGACACTATACTGTAAAAAGCACCATCTTTCGGATGAGACGTTAAACCGAGGTCCTGACTCTCTGTGGTCATTAAAAATCCCATGGCACTTCTCGTAAAGAGTAGGGGTGTAACCCTGGTGTCCTGGCCAGATTGCTGCCACTGGCCCTTGTCTATCATGGCCTCCTAATAATCCCCATCCACTTGATTGACTCTATGACTCTCTCTCCTCTCCACCTGCAGCTGGTGTGTGGTGAGCGCACTGGCGCCGTTGTCCTGTCTGTGGCTGCCGTCGCATCATCCAAGTAGATGCTGCACACTGGTGGTGGTTGAGGAGAGACTCCCCCCCCACACATGATTATAAAGCGCTTTGGGTGTACAGCAATACACAATAAAGCGCTATATAAATGCATCACTCATTCATTCATTGTTCGCAGTTGCTGGGGTTTGATATAGGCCTGCTAAGTACATTCAAGTACCGATGCAGGTCTTTTGCTTTGTGTATGGCTTGATATATTTCACTGCTGTTTGCAGTCAGTGCATTGTGTGGCTTTACCTGCCAATGCCAAGGGTATTATGGCTTCTCAGAGCTGGAGGTTTTGTCACTCAGCAATAGACCCTCGTGATGGGCATAGGGAATGCCCTTGGTGCTTGGGGGTTGCTGGAGGATGTGGATAATCTCCGTGCTGCTGCATGTGACCTGCTTAGAGATGAACGACCTCACCAAGCTAAGAGGATAAGCATTTCTGTACCTAAGCATGGTAGGGAGAGGGAATGTTCATTGGAGAGGCATGGTCATAAGCATCCACGCAAGCACTCACATGAATCTCATGACTCCACACACAAGTTGTGAGACTGTTTTTGAGGCAACTAAATGGTCAACGCCAGCAGAAAGTCGCAACATGGACACTCAACTGTAGATCCTAGCGGCTATTTAGAGTTTATCGCGGAGAATGGATCAAATTGAAGCTCTTTAGTCCTCCTCACCATCACTACATCCCAGTAAGGAAGGCATTCCAATGATCGGCAACAGTCAAGCCCTGAGCAGGACGCAAAAGATGCAGATATATTATCTCTTCTTGATCCCCACTCTCTTTTTGATGATAGACAGCAGTCGGGAGAAGGGAGCCATTGCAAGCAAACTCATTCTGATTGACAATGAAGGTGGAGTTTCCTTCAAATACTCTTGTTACTAGAGTATTTAGTGCAGCCAAGATTGTTGGCTTGCAGTCTCCATTGCCTGATACAGCTCCTGTTAGGGGTGTATGGGAAGGCATATCACAGACAAATTTTACACCTTGCATTCCAGTGGCAGACGATTATAATTCTATGTTGAGATCAGTGTGGAAGAAACCATTTCAAAAGTCTCAATTTAATGAAAGCTGTAGACGGTTGGCCAATGCCCCTTACCCAACAGAAAACTGATTGGGGGACATGCCTCCAGTAGAACAAGTGATAGATGGATAGCTGGACGGACTGCTTAGGTCCCATCCGTGCTTCCGCTAACCCTCCGTGTCCCAGGATGGAGTGTACTAAAGTGACCATCTGATCTCATGATCCTTTAATGCTGCTGAATGTGCAGCTTGTACAGGCAATGCTTTGGCTATCCTGCTTGCAGCCTTATGGAAAACAATAAGCACAGATGACCAAGATTCTAAGAACCTTGTTGATTCGTCTTTGGCTGCTCACTCTCAATTGGCACATGATGTGTGAGATGCGATGTCTTCGGCTATGTTATGTCATAGACTAATATGGCTGGCACAAACTGCTTTGCCTGACACCATAAGAGGTGAGCTAATGAATTCACCAATGGTGCCTGGTCATGTCTTTCATTCAGACTCTCAAGAAGTGCTGGATAAGGCTGAGCGCTCTATCACAATGATAGAAACTATTCAGCTAGCCGGGCACAAACCTTCCCCAGTCTCCAGACAGAAATTTAGGGAATCTCAGAGGCAACAACCTGCTTGGTCTAGGTGCACGAGTAGTGATCCAGCTATTATTCAGGGGCAGGGCTTTCATGTCCAAAGGCCAACTCTTGCCTGGAGGTGCACAGGCCAGGAAGGTAGACATGCATAGGGGGGCGGGCCAGTTGGGAGAAAGTAGTTTCAGTCCCATGGGTTCTATCCATTATAACTCAACTGGTACTGACTGCAGTTTCGACAGCGCCTCCCACCCTTTTCAAAAGTCAGAATGACTGTCATCTAGGACCCACTATAAAAACCCATACTGGTGGAAGAGATGAAAGTCCTTAAAGGAACACTCCACTATTTTTGAAAATAGGCTCATTTTTCAACTCCCCTAGAGTTAAACAGTTGAGTATTACCGTTTTCGAATCCGTTCAGCCGATCGCTGGGTCTAGCGGTTGCACTTTTAGCTGCAGCTTAGCATAGATAATTGAATCTGATTAGACCATTAGCATCTCGCTAAAAAATGACCAAAGAGTTTTGATAATTTTCCTATTTAAAACTTGACTCTTCTGTAGTTACATCGTGTACTAAGACTGACGGAAAATGAAAAGTTGTGATTTTCTAGGCCAATATGGCTAGGAACTATACTCTCATTCCGGCGTAATAATTAAGGAACTTTGCTGCCGTACCACAGGTGCAGCAGGCGTAATGATATTACGCAGCGCCTGAAAATGCTGGGGACTATTTTCAGGCACTGCATAATATCATTGTCTGGGGTCAAACAGCTGACAGTGTGTTAATGGCAATGATTTACAAAAGTTTTTTTTTTATTTGTGTGGGGGTTTTTTTGTTTTGTTTTTCGATATGGTATTGAAAATGGTGGGAGGGGTGTCACTTTTTTCATCTCTGATGAGCATCCCTCCATGCACAAGCTAGTTATTGGGATTTTAGCCTCATCTTCTGTTAAAGGGATAGTTCAACCAAAAATGAAAATTAGCCCATGTTTTACTCACCCTCAAGGTATTCTAGGTGTATATGACTTTCTTCTTTCAGACGAATACAGTTCTATATACAAATTAGTTATATAAACAACTAATTTGTAAACAACTGGCTTTTCCAGTCTTTTTTAACAGTCCAAAAGAAGTCCATTAAAGCGCATATTTTTCTTACAAAAAACACATCAATTCGTTACAAGAGACCTTTATTCACCCCCACCCCGACCCCCCCTGTGTGAAGCACTTTGTATTATGGATGGATGAGCTTTACTGGACTTCTTTTGGACTGTTAAACAAAAACAACCGCCCACTGCCATTATAAATCTTGGAAAAGACAGGACATTTGTTTATATAACTCCAACTGTATTCGTCTGAAAGAAGAAAGTCATATACACCTAGAATGCCTTGAGGGTGAGTAAAACATGGACTAATTTTCATTTTTGGGTGAACTATCCCTTTAATACAGACAAACATGTTATGTCTTGCGGGGTGCAGTCAAATATTATATTAAAAGAATTTGGATCTGTAGGTAAATTACCTCATCCATATATAACTTAATAGATAGAATATACGGGGAGGTGCCAACACTGACCTTGCATACCCCTTCAGCAAATGTGCAATTGCACCCCTGAAAGCACAACAGTTTTACTGAGCACAATGTGTACAATTGATGTTTACTAATGCCACTCATTTAACCCATGTTTGCAATACCTACTTATTATTTTTCTGCTCTTGTAACTTTCAGGACATTCCCTATTTATAAACCTGCACAGAGAATACATCTCTGCACCAGCAGTGTCTTATGTGCAACCATGTAAATAACAATGTGTAACATATAATTGCGTAAATAACGTGGCCAAGGAAACTTATTCTAAGGGTACGTTTACGTGACTAAAAATCAAAAGAATGTACTAAAAATCTTTCAAGTTTTTTCTTTGCATTTTTAAAAAGTTTCACATACAGATGACAACATTGTCAAAATGATCCCTGTTCACACAGATCCGCAAAAATTACTAAAGCGCTGTATTTTGCATGATCAGGCCAGTAGTTGGCGATGTCACTTTATATAGACTGAACATGTAATACATATTCGCATGATGTCACTGTTTTCACAATTTGTTTTTTGTAGTTACACAGAGATGACAACAGTAAAGTTTTCAAAAACTTGCACTCTGAAACCTGATTTCAAAAGTAAGCATTTTAAGGCCCCCAAAATGCTGCTGTCACGTAAATGAACAGCCAAAGCGCATTAAAAAGTTCTATATTTTTATTGAAAATGGTATCATGTAAACATACTGGGTGAATATAACATTTGTAATTCACCCAGTATATTCACTAGATGGCACTAATATTTCATATTCTTCTATTTAAGCCAATAAACAAAAATTTACACTATGTGTTAACACAAGTTTCACAAATGTGTATTTTTTGCATAAAACCAGTGTATTCCTAATTCTTCATTGCTTAAAAAATGTTCATGCAAAGTGTCATTGTATGTAGAAATATTGTGGGAAAGATACAATAAACTCAAAGAACAAAAGACACTGTAATATCTGTTTCCTGGAGGAACTCAGAGACAGTGAAAAGAGGATCCAAGTGCAGATCAACTTAATGAAGTAAAACAAAGATAAACAAAACATGAGAATCAGAAAACCATGGGAACAGAACTGAATAATCCTCAATAACTCAACCAAGGAAGGACAAGGCCTAACAATCAACACAGCAAACACAAGGACTTACGTACGGGATAACAAAACTATTTTGGGTTGAAAATTGGTTTTGATCATAACCCAGCGGCGCTGTGTTAGGAACGCGGACGCGAAAGAGAGCACGCACAGCACGTCAAAATCGGACGACACCAGTGCGAGAAGCCGCCATTTTTTCAGCCTGAAAGAAGCAAGAAGAGAGTGAATGGTAAGTAAAGATTAAAAATGTAAAGGCATCATTCATTGTTTATGTCCGGGAGTATTTTGACATTTCATGGAAGGCGGAAATAGTCCGAAAAGAGTTTATATTTAAAAATACGCGGACGCGGTTTTCGC
>JAFVLL020037003.1:66372-89754 GCA_021397915.2 Tor tambroides | reverse complement strand
CGGGGTGGGAGGGGTGTGGGCCGTTAACCCAAATCTTTTCCTAGACTTTGCAGCTTGTGAAAGCGGCTTTATTTAAGGGTGGCAGTGGCTTGAATAGCGCTGTATGGGGGAAGGAATCACCAGTGTGTCTGCCAGTGGATGAGTGGCCCTGTTACAAGCCTTCCATGGCAGCTAGACCAGCGTTTACATCTTTGGTAACGCGGCATGGGATCAAACGCTTCCATTTACTTAACACATCATTATGGCACTCTTTTATCTCATTATTGAATGGTATATTGATATTGGTTGTATGTAATGATATTGTCTATGGGGTTTGTGGATCTGGGGGATTGCTTAATTTTGACTCTTACAGATTGAAACAAACCCTCAAAGAACAAAGCTGGTGGTCCAACCAATATCTGCTCCCCTCCCCCCACTTAAGGAGCAAAGCTACTTCAATAGAGGCCAAGATGCTTTTAACGTTTTCTAATGGCAAGTAATTGGGTATTCATGTAAATGGCATTCATTTGCTTTCGTCTGTCATTGTATTGTACTTGAATACAATTTGATGGCTAAGTGTCTAAGCAGTAATTGTATTAGTTGCTTTATTGTTTGGTTACATTTTTGTACTTTGAAGAGTGGGGATGTGTGTAGGCTTTCTTTTCCTTCCCCTTTGCATTTTTCAGTGTGCAGTGTCCCTGAATGCTTTCAACTGAAGATGTCATCCTAACATTGTATGTAAAGATTTGCTTTCGCATCAGTCAACTTCAGCCTCTTTTGGTCACGTAAGGTCACTAAGCAAGCCCATTTGTTCCTAACCTTTTTCCATTTATAGTCTGTTACAATTGTAAGATGTGTGATTGAGCACTTACTACAAATTAGCTTTGTAATTTGTATGCAAGTGTACATTCTGTAACTGTTCCCATTTTCAGTTAATAAATGCATAGCTTGTTGTGATGGAAATATTTTGGTATGCATTTTGTTTCTTGGGGTATGTGTGGGGCTTTTTGGGTATTTCTCTATGCTTTTTCAGGTGTGAGTGTAAAGCTTGGTGATTTTTGTAGAGCTTGGATGCCAAGGCTTGATGTCAACTCTGTTCAAGGTGGAGAGGCAGATCAGTCCAGTCCTACAACTGTGCTCAGGTCGAAGGAAGAAAGGCAAAATATACAAATTTAACCTGAAGAAATGCTTTATGCATTAAATTGTAGTCTCTTTGGCTATAAGCCTACCCTTTTATTATCTGATTCTCGTAGATTTTATTTTATTTGAATATTGGGCTGTTTTGTAAGGGTGGGCATAGGGGTCTTTTGTTTTTGCCATTTTTGGTCTTGCAGAATTTTACAAAGCTTTGTGAAGAATGCCACCTCTCAGAAGTTATGACCCGAAATCACCCGGTTCCACCGAATGCTTCGGCAGGCAGGACAATTCGTTGTGCTACAGTAGACTTTAAACTGTACTATACTTTTAAAATTTTTAATTACCCAGCCACTGCTCTGCGCAACTGTGCAGTGTGAAAAAGTTGCTTTACAAATGTATAGCAATAGTCTGTTCAGCTGTTGCACAAATGTGCTCCAGGCTCCAAATTTAGAGTGGCTGGGAAAAGCTGTGCAACTGTGCAGCTTTATTTGGCATTGGCTGTACAGCCGTAAGTTATCTGGAAAATGTGTTTGGGGTGGGGAGGGCTTTGCACTTTTCTCTCTCTTCTGCAGAAATTTCATCAGCCAGCTGTGTGGTGAAAGTTACATGATGTCGTCCTGTGGAGTCTGTAGTAACCAGGTGTCTGAATCTTTAAACTTGATTATGGAGTTCTCATGCAACATTTTGTAAACTTCAGTAACATCAATCACCAATGCTTCAGAAGCTACACTCCTTTTTTTTTTTTTTTTTTTTTTTTTTTATGCTTCATCCACTTTAAATTTCTTTTACATCTCTTAACTCCTTAGTTGAATCATACAGTTAGTATTGCAGTCGGTGTGTGGTGGAAGTGTTTGTGTGTAGAAGCTCTTTGTTTCAGATTACCCGTCTGTCCCCCTGCCTTCTCAACTGCATCTGAATGCAAAGCTGTCTGTGAGACCAGTTGCCCTGGTGAATGTCTTCACTTGAATGAATGGCGATCGAATCCCCGTACCGTGCGCTTGAGAGCTTTGTCCAAACCTCGGAAGCCCTTCGCCGAAGTCCTTCTGTGTGTCTGCGCGTCTTTCCTGTGTTTTTTTTTTTTTGTTTGTTTGTTTGTTTTTTTTCAATTCTTCTTTTTCTTAGGTCAATTTCACTTAGGGAGCAAAATTGTCTTGTCGTCTGGGAGAGCCCTAACTGCCTGATGAAACATCCAGTCGCTCTGATCAACCTCATATTCATCATTTTGCTGCTAATTGAGCATCGCTCTGCTGCTATCTGCTGAGTTAAGTACATGTAGTTGATTTTAATCTTATGTATGGGTAGAACAAGCATTCACCTTTTCATAAATATGCATGCACATAACACTTGCACTAAAATTTCAATCAAATCCAATGTCAGTGTTTGGAGTTTGGTAGCTTTGGGGAGGGGTGGGGCAACACTTTCTCTCTTTTCAGGTATGCTGTTGTGATTCTTCTAAAATTGAGACTGAGCCGTAACATGGGAGTGGATGGATGTGCTTGCGTCGAGGCAATTGCGTAACTAGTATTTGCAATGGTTTGTAAATTTGATTTAAATTGCATTGGGATGGGGAGGGAGGGGGGATGTGGGCTTGTAAACTCTTGCTCTTTTTTTTCATTGCAGCTGTAGACTTGCTAATTCTTTTACTCAGAAGAATTGGGTGTAAAGCGTCACTGGCTGGAGATAAGTTTTACGTGCACTCTTTGCCTTTTAAAGATTATGAAAAATGAAAATAGTTCGGGGAGTATGGGGGGGAACGGAAAAACTCTGCGAGCATCTGTCTAGTTACAGGAACCGAGATTTACAAAGGCAGGATTTTGTTCTGGCCATGTTGGCGGGATTTCAAGACCTGGACCATTGTTTGGTGGTAAATGACATTTGTATTACATTGGTTATGACACTTTTGGGTTGGGTGGGGTGGGGGGGGCTCTAAACTCTTCTCTTTGTGTTTCAGCTTTTAAATAGGAACAAGTCACACCTGAATGCAAGTGCAGCCTTGTTCAAGACCTCGCTGGTCAGAGATTTGATTTTCCAAGTTGACGCATATGAAAAATTGACCGTTACTTCAGTAGTAGCAATGGCATTTTGAATGTTTTGAAGAGTATCTTGGGATTGGGGGAAACCTGCAGTCTTTGTGTAGTTTCCGGCTAAAGAAGAGCCGTAGAAGACCAGAGTATTGTAGAGCAGAAGGTTTGAGGTTTTTCTTTTCCTGAGGGAACAATCTTAGGATTGTTCCTTCAGGTTTTGCTTTTAACCTCATAAGAAAAAAAGCAAAAGACTCCGGTGGAGGCACTCCTGATTCTCAGGACGGGGTTCAATTCCCTGCGGCGTCTTTGCTTTCTAACCTCTGCTCAAATGATCCTTTTAGTGTACCCTAAGTTTAGTTAGTTTCTGTTACTTATCTCTTTATTGTTTGATTTGTACTTGATTACATGAGTCTAAAATTGATGTGAAAAATTAGTTGTACTTGTGAAAATAAAGAGTTTTGCTAATGGCCTATTCTTGTCACTTTTAATTTTGTGCGTACATGTTCATAAATGTCCCAGTTCCCCCATAAATCTCTTTTGTCCCAATTCATTGCTTCCTAAATTTAAATTGGATTGAAGACAAGTTATCAAATGCAGCTTAACAATATGCTATTTCTGAAATCATGCAATAATTCAACTGTCAGTTTACAGCTACTAGAATTCTATCTATGTACCTTATTACAGTCATGGGATGTAACTGGAAAGGGCTTTTCTCTGCCAGCAGGGTTGGTGTATTGCTGGCTCACTGGGTAACTGCACAAGTAATTTTATGACCTGATGAATTTTCAAATGGTCCACTGCATTGGCATCACATTACTAGTCTCAAAACTGTTCCTTCATCTGTGTAAGGCTTCATTTAAGATTAACAAATACTTTGGGTGAGGTTTTTATATATATATAAGTAAAAAAAAAAATCACTGCTAAAGAAAACAATGTGGTGCACTCTTGGCTCAAATAACCTTGTTATACTGAGATATAAAGCTTGTGACAACTACTCAGATCTTCCCCCATGTGGAGAGCAAACTTTAATAAAATTCCTGTAATATTCCTTAGCTTTTAATGTAACATACAGCCATGGTCAGAATTGTTGGTACCTTTGGTAAATGAATTTTTTATTTTTTTTTTATAAATAAAGGCTGTGAAAATAAATTTGCATTGTTTATCCATTTGATCTTTTATTTAAAATAATTTTGAAAAATCTAAGCTTTATTGAAGTAAAAAAATGGAGGGAGGGGAGGGGTCACACTAAAATCATTTTCTCTAATACACAATGGCCACAATTATTATACCCTTCTTATGAGTAAAATATCTTTAAAGTATATGTCCAGTCATATTTACATTTATCACACCAGGGTGACTTGGAAAATTAAATTTTCCAGCCATGACTTTTCTATTTCACAGAAGTGTAAATATGAGGTAATACAAAGGTCAAATTCCCTTAATTGTTCATCACAATGAGAAGAACCAAAGAACATAGTTCTGGGCCCGTATTCACAAAACATTTTATCTTACCACTAACAGTTCTCTTAAATAGCAGTAAAAGTTTTTAGCTAAGAGTTTTCTCTTAAAACCTATTCACAAAGCTGCTGAGACAAACTTTTACTAAGGAATAGAGAGAAGGGTTGACCTTGTTGCTATGGATGATGTCAGCATGCTTAATAACTATGCACAGTGAGTGATTGGCTGATAGCAGAGGGGAGGTGTCTCTGTCAGAGATTGATTCATAGAAATATTGCAGAGCATAATGTTATGTGGCCATATTCAAATAAAGGTTTAAAAATAAAAATGTTAATTGCCACATTCAAATAAAGATTTTAAAATGCTGGCTAAGGGTCACTAATTAAACATAATATATATGTATGTTCAGCTAATTGTCAGCCTGTATGCTTCTCGTAAACAAATTAGTGAATATGTATATAAACAGCTTTTAATTAAAAGAGTAGAATAATCATGGTTGATAGTAAGACATGCAAACAAAAAAGAAAACCAAACTGGACGCAAGAACAGCTGTTACTTCTTGCTCAACTGGTTAATGAAAACAAGCATATAATCAAAGGAAAATTTGGAGATGGGATACCCTCCAAAACCAAAGGCGATACCTTTATAAAAGCTCATTATCGTCAAATATTTCTAAATTGTTTATATTCTGAGGCAGACTGCCAGGAACAACCATTTTAGGATAGTTTGTGGTTTGGTCTTAGTGACTTTAGGAGTCCTCTTCACTACTCCAAACATTTCACAGATTTAGGAGCTAGTTTTAGCACTCAAACGCTTTGTGAAATACTCTTAGAGCAAAAATTTAGGACTGACGCCCATTATTTTTAAGATTTTCTCCTAAATTGGCAAGTTATGAGCTACTTTTAGAACTAAGATGTTTTGTGAATACGGGCCCTGATGCGCAGCAAAAGATTGTTAAGCTTCACAAATTAGAAAGTGGCAGTAAGAAAATAGCTAAAGCATTGAAAATCCCCATTTACACCACCAGGGCAGTAATTAAGAATTTCCAATCAACAAAAAATATTACAAATCTGCCTGGAAGAGGACATGTGTCTATATTGTCTTAATACAAGGCAAGGAGGAGAGTTTGAGTGGCCAAAGAACCTACATCATCACAAGTTGTTTGGGAGGGTTTAAAGAAAAAAATCAAGAAAAGAAAATGCTCTCAACCGAAACAAACTCCAAAATATTAATTTTCCAGAGACGACTGGAACTTCAAACAGGACTGGATTCTATGGTCAGATAAAACTAAAAAAGCTTTTTAGCAGCAAACACTCAAGATGGGTTTGGTGCAGCGGCGGACAGTAACTAAGTACATTTACTTGAGTATTGTACTTAAGTACACTTTTTGAGTATCTGTACTTTACTTGAGTATTATTTTTTCTGGAAACTTATGACTGTAACTTCACTACATTGGCAAGACAAATATTGTACTTTTCACTCCACTACATTTCTATCAAGGTCCTCGAAGTAGAAAGTCGTTACTATGTAGCAGCTTTGAAAGTCAGTGGGTGATTTTTTTTCTTCTCTAAAACGTGACTTTCTTTTTTTCAGACAGTTTTTTTTCCCTTCTGTATCACTCTGTATTTACAACAATTTCACTGTCCACTCTGTTCAAATGTGGATGAATGGCTACACATAGATGTGTGCACTCACTGCCAGAGCTGTGTGAGATCACTACCATCCTGCTTTTGTGGGGGTGGGTAGGGGTGTTAAATAATAATCCTGTTTTGTTTTTCCCCATAGGTTTTTAACATTCTAAAAGCTCTTTATTCCAAAGATTCTACAAGCTAGTCAGTGTATTCAGTAGGTGTAATGCATTGTAAGTTGCTTGAGAAGTACTCCAAATATTACAACAATACAAAAATATTGCATTGACATAAAAAAGGAAATTTACTTTTGGTACTTAAGTACTTTTAAAAGCAATTACTTCTGTACTTTTACTTAAGTAAAAATCTGTCTTTACAACTTTCACTTGTAATGGAGTAATATTTGACCAGCAGTATCTGTACTTTCACTCAAGTAATGAAGTTGTGTACTTTGTCCGCCTCTGGTTTGGTGCACACAGGAGTAAAAAAGTACCCCATGTGTACAATGAAATATACTTCTGTATATTTAATGTTGTGGGTCTACATTTCTGCCGGAGGAACATCTTGTTCAGATACATGGCATCATGGTTTCAATTAAATACCAACAGACAAAAAATGAAAAACTGGCTGTTAATGCTAG
The DNA here is from genome assembly GCA_021397915.2 of Tor tambroides. NCBI lineage: Eukaryota > Metazoa > Chordata > Actinopteri > Cypriniformes > Cyprinidae > Tor > Tor tambroides. Next base: position 82,888 of record JAFVLL020037003.1, on the reverse strand, counting down.
AAATCTTATAATGGGCCAAGGTTGGATCAATGATCCAAAAACAAACATAAATAATAAATATAGCTGCAAGCAGCAATCACGGGGCCAAGCACTCCAATGGCAAAGTCAGGAGCTAAACATGGCATGGAGCATCAGACCAAATGCAACAATGAGTAACAAAAGCAATAATTGCACGATTGTAATTGAAATGGCTGAAAGATATAAATAAAACCACCAGTAATATGATTAAATGGCTTATAACTTTTGGCCAATAGGTGACACTCTAATCAAAACACTTTGTTGTGTTCTGTGTGAGTTGACAATGGCACACACAAAGTTTGGTGTAATTATGTCAAAGCATTGCATAGATATAGTCTTCGACTCATTTTGGCAACATGCCTAAAATTTGTAGCAGCACTGTACAAAAACGGTTTTATCTATCGACATGAAATCCATAACTTTTTGTCAGCGTGGTCTGAAGATGATCCCATTCAATTTTGGTGAAAATCGGACCAACGGTCTAGGAGGAGTTCGAAAAAGTAGGTTTTCAACATGAATCAAAATGGCGGACAGGAAGTTCAGCCAATATTGGCAAAATGGGTGTCAGTGTTCTCGGTATGACCCAAGGAATCTAGAAAAATCAGTTTTATTACAATAGGCTAATGTACGCAAAAGTTATTAGCATTTTTCGAAATTTCGTTATAACTTTTGACCACAAGGTGGCGCTGCCCCCAAATTTTTTGTGTACATTCAGGGCCTGGTACCGAACATTTTTGTAATTATTTGCGAAACGATACGCTAATGCGTTCTTAAGATACAGCAATTTAAAGGTAAATTCAAAATGGCCGACGCCCAAAATGGCTGACATGGGAAAATTGGATATCATTCGACTCGGCATGATGCACCGAATCTAAAGACACCAGTTTTGTGATTTTTGGTCAGAGCATTCAGAAGTTATGAGCAAAAATATGCAATTTTTATATCTCCTGACCACCAGGGGGCACAGCGCCGAAACACTGCAGGTAGTCTCAGGTCATGCTTGTTACAACACACACCCAGTTTGGTCTCAATAGGCCAAACTGTTGCGGAGATATAGCCTCACGTTCACTTTTACGTGGTTTTCGTAGAATTTGTTCGTGGGCTATTCGGAAATGGTTTGACAAATCAACTTGAATTCCATAACTTTTCGCCAGCATGGTCTGAAGATGATCTGGTTCAATTTTCGTGAGAATCACTGCAACGGCCTAAGACGAGTTCGAAAGACTAGGTTTTACGAACAATTGAAAATAGTGAAAAAACTAAACCTTACGATTTTTGAATTTTGGTGTCCATTCGACTCAGCATGAGCCAAGGAATCGGAGGAAAAAAGAATTTTCATTTTGTGGCTTACGGTTCAAAAGTTATTAGCATAAAGTTTTTGAAAGTTTAGACAAGTGGTGGCGCTAGAGAGTTTGAGTTAGAGACTCCAAATTTGCTACGGTTAATGGTGAGACTGGCCTCTATTAGTATGCCAAATTTTACAACTTTCCCGCAAACGGTTCTATGGGCTGCCATAGACTTGCGGCGGAAGAAGAAGAATAACGCTAACAAACACAATAGGTGCCATCGCACCTTCGGTGCTTGGCCCCTAATAATTATATACATTTTAATCATAATTAATAACAGTCTCCTGACCTGAACCCATATAGAAAATGAGTAGGGTAACGAAGAGAAGAAGCTAGGAATGGAGCTAGGAATCTAAAGGGTCTGGTCTGGAGAGATTCTGGATGAAGGAATGGTCTCTGATTTCTTGTCGGTGTTCTCCAAACGTATCAAGCATTATAGGTGAAGACTCAGGTGAAGACTGTTCTCTTGGCAAAAGGATGATGCAGAAAGCATTGAATAAAAAGTTACCATTAATTGTGGCCAACGTATATTAGAGAAAAACATTTATTTCATAATAAGATTTCCCCCCATTTTAAATTGAATAATGAATAAACTAACCTACACACAGGATCGAGTGGACTCGGTGTGTCACATGGCCTGGTGGCTTGTTTGTCGCGGAGCAGGTGCGCCCTCTGTTGGTTCGCTCTCCGTCCTACAGCAACATCGTAGGCTGGATTGACGGGGAAGGATGTGGTCCTTTTTCGCACGGGATCCTATCAAAGACTTCAGCTATGAGATTTTATCCGAAAACCAAGAAAAGTCAGGCATATGGACCCTTAGTCGGGGCAAGCGCAAGGTAAAATGACTTGACACATAATATAAAGCATATAGTGTCGCAGCAGGCCGCTGAAGCCTCGGTCTAAAGTTTAGCTACATCCCGCTTAGCGTTGCGCAGTAAAGCTAATGTAAAAAGCTCAAAATACCCTGAAATTCTTTGTAGGATTATGTGTTTTAATAGGCAGCACTAAATATCTTTAGAGGCGCATTTGTTTCAATATAAGGACCACTTATAACACAAATTAGGGTTCTTTTGTCATCCTTTCACCACATTATGTATCGTACCTGTGGCCACGTCAACAGAAAACTGCAGACACATTAAACGGCTTAATTATGATTGTATGACTAAGTACAATTGTTAGTATTAATTTGTTTATATGTTTCCTTTTATTTTTTATTTGGAGTGTTTACACTGTCATCGCTCATTGTATTATGGATGATCATATAAACTGCTGAGAAAGGTGCAGTGTTTGTATTTACTGTACACGTGTCCTGACAGGCCATATTAATTACTGTATCACATTGTCATTCTCCAGAATTACTTTTGTTATATCAGTAATTGTATCAGATCGTCATTTACTAAGTTTACTGGCAGGCATCAGTAACTATCTGATCATCTCTATCTGATAATCATCTGATCAGCATTATAATGGCAGCTCAAACATCAGGAAGGCTTCTTACTGTAATGTAATGTAATGTAATTGACTAAAGGTTATATATCAGTAGTTTCGTTCACTGGAAGACTAGTCAGTATAATCAGGACATTCTGGTTTTTCCAAATCTAATTGCACTCGTCTTCTTGGCCAGATATAGATGAATTGTAACTTAAGTTAACTAGTACACCCTCTTTATTCCAGACGACTGGTGAGCCAGTGTCAGTCTTCGTGTATGAGGTTTCCCAGGGAACAGAGGACCAGACACAGCTGGCTAAAGCAGCTTTCAAACGCACAAAAACTCTCAGACATCCCAACATCTTGTCTTACGTAGATGGGTTGGAGGTAAGGTTCTCATGAATGATGTTGTTTATCAGTGTGGTGATGAATCACAAGGGGGTTGTTCTCTTGAAGCAATGCTTCATCTTTTCTTCATTTTGATTATTCAGGTTGAGGTGAGTTTTGTGAATGTAACCCCTCGTCAGTTATATACTTTTATGCTAAGAAATATACTTGAATCCCTTTTTGTTAGTGGGGGATTTTACACAAACTTTTGATGGTCAAGATTTATTAAAAAGCCATGTTTATGAAACCTCCTGTCTTTTCCCGTTTGACATCAGACAGAGAAAAGCTTGTACATCGTCACAGAGCCAGTGACGACTCTGGCTGCTCACCTGAAGCTCCAGGCAGAGAAGGGTGGTGCGAGTGATTTAGAGGTGTCATGGGGCCTTCATCAGATTGTCGTAAGTTGTCGTAAGGACTAAAATGAAATTATTGTTCAATCATTAGTTAAATTTGTCAGTTTGCTGTCACTCCTTTCCCATCAGAAAGCACTAAGCTTCTTGGTGAACGATTGCCATCTCAACCATAATAACTTGGGCATGTGGGCCGTCTTTGTGGACCGTGCTGGTGAATGGAAACTTGGAGGGTTGGATCATGTGACCTCAGACCAGGGAGACTCCACTTCCTTACCGCCACCTAAAGTGATCAACCCCGACTTAGAGAGATATGACCCTCCAGAGAGCCCTGGCAGTGGTGGAGATAAATGGTACAGGCAGAAATCTCTTATTCTCTAGTTCTCTTTAATCATGTCCTATAGGTTATTACATTTTAAATTGACTTGACTTTCAATCAAGATCTAAAATATGTAGTAAAATACATATTTAATAAACTATAGCTTATTGTTGTGACTGTACAATCTCAGGACAGGGGACGTGTGGCGCCTCGGTTGTCTCATTTGGGAAGTATTTAATGGAACATTACCACGTGCCTCCTCGTTACGATCTCTCGGCAAGGTACCAGATCATAACTAGTTGTCTTAACTAGTTGTGCAACAAAAACTTTCTTCAGTACTTTTGATTTTTACATACAGAATAAAAGCTATTTATACTCAAGAGTCTTTCAAATCACTTTCTTTACTTTTTACAGATTCCAAAGCTGTTAGTGCCGCATTACTGTGAGTTAGTGGGAGCAAACCCAAAGATTCGTCCCAACCCTGCACGTTTCTTACTGAACTGCAGATCTCCTGGAGGCTTTATGAACAACAGCTTTGTAGAGAGCTGTCTGTTTCTGGAAGAGATACAGGTATTTAAACAGTTGTGTGTTTGTCTTTTTGTGTGAGCCTGTGTTGTGTTGCATTATGCTAGCATTCAAAATTTTGGTGTTGGTAATTCTAATATGCTGATTTGGGGCTTGAGACATTTCTTATTACCAATATTGAAAACAACTGTGCTGCGTAATATTTTTTGGAAACTATTCAGGATTCTTTGATAAATAGAAAGTAGAAAGAACAGCATTTATTGAATAGAAGTCTTGTAGCACTTTATTTTACAGTTTGTTACTCATGCACATCAGTGGCGAGCGGTGACTTTTTTAAACAGGTATGCTGAGTGGTAGGCCACCAACCCCCCAATAAACAAGGTCAACTCAGAGACGTTTGTCTTTGCAAGTTCAGGAGATACATATAATAATTTCAGCTCGCTGCGCAAAAGAACATCATCGAAAAAATGTCCGTATGTTTCTTTCAAAGAGTTAAATGCAGTGTCTGGAAAGGTTTTATTGTGCTCCGAATTTAGAAAAATCCAGCAGGCTAAGAAATGCCAATTTCTCCAGTGAGGAAAGTCTCATCTCCATATGCAAATCAGTGGTGTCTAAAATGCTGAAAAACAGATTTTGATATTGTTCCTTTTTGTCAGCGCCCCTGTTTCTCTTTGAAGAATCGTGTTCCTCTACAAGTGCATAAATGCGATCGAACTCTCCTTGTTGTCTTCGCAAGTGCTCAGCTGTTTTCTTAATTTCTCTTACACAAAACCCAATGTCAGAGCCCTTGGTTTGAAGGATGTTGAAAAGCACATCCGTATGAGCGAAAACATCAGAAAAAAGCTCCAACAGAAAATTAAATTTGGTATCTTCAAAATAATGCAAAAATCCCCCAGCTGACAGTATTGATTTTTCATCCCAATCCAATGGGTTGTCCACAAACTCGTCAAAGAGCTAAATCAAGGATTCGCGTTTCTCTTTGGCAGTGTTGACTATACGAGATGTATAGTTCCATCGCGTAGGTGCAGCTTTGGGAAATCGCCTCTTTACGATGTTATCCAAGGCCTGAGTACACTTTACTGAGGTCGTGAAGAATGAGGCTAGGCCATTCAAATTGGGAAAAAACCTTGCAGCTTGTGAAAGCACTAAATTGAGGACATGAGCACAGCAATGCACAAAACTTACACAGGGGTATTGTTCCCGAACTTTTGCCTGCAAACCATTTAGTTCACCTGACATGACCAACGCACCATCGTACGTTTGGCCGACAAGCTTGGATCCGCATTCCATCCCCGCTATGGCGGAAAAAACATGTTGTGCTAATGAATTGGCAGATCGGTCAGCGCTAACATCAGAAAATCCGACAAATCTTTCTTCCGCAACTCCCTCCTTGGTAACATACCTCCAAACTGGACAACGTTTGAAGCATCGGTCGTCTTATCCACAAGTATTGCAACAAAGGTGGCATCTTTGATTTTGGCTTTTATTTCGTTTATCAAAACATTTCCCACCGCTTCGATGCGTGCACTGCCTAATGTTTTAAATTTAACTAAACTCTAGATATGTGTTGGTGCACGTTCATGCTTTATCATGGCAGTATGCAAATTGTTTAGATTGACAACTGGGTATGACATCCAGGGGGTTTTCTTGTCATGTCCAAAGAGCAAACAAGGCCAGCAGAAAAGTTTTTCATCCAGCTATCCATTCTCGGTTTTCATACGTGTTAAGAGTGAAGTGGCGAACACATTTTTTGCCAGGCTGCGTAATTCAAAGTGTCGGCGTGGGTCTTCCTCCTGAAACAATTCTTTGTTTTTCAATAAATAATCTCCTGCTAAAAGGATTCGAACGTAGTGACTGTATTGTTTCAGGTTCATCCATTGCGAATTGAATGCTAGAAAAATATAGTTGTTTTTCCTAGTAAAAAAACGCCAAATGTGACTTATGTTGTTATGATAGCCTACATAGCTATATTCAGGGGGGTGGGGAGATGGGGGATTCCCCGTATGTCTCTGCTTCTATCTGCTGAATTATTTTTTATTCCCAGTGATTAAAAATTCTCATCTGGGTGATGCTACTCCTACAACAGACCATGTAAAATACAATAGATAAAATGCTGCAATGTGATATAGTGCAAACATCAATCAAATCAGAAAAGCGACACAAACATAAGTAAAACAAATGGAACAAGATTTTTATTTTTTTTTTTAAATTGTACATACATTGTACAATGAAAAAAATGATTGAAAATGATTGCTGCAAGACGGAGTGAACCAGTTGTGAGTGAGGGCGCAGGTGCAGTCGTGTTGCCAGTTTCAGTTATTATAAGCATCTTTGGACTTGTCTTTTCTACTTAATTTGACACTTTAGAAAGTTAATAGTGGGGAAGTTGCAGTTTAGGGTTAGCAATATCGTTATCTTATATTTATAAAAGATTTGAACTAATTTCGGTTTTTATTTGTTGTCATAGCAATATCTGGCAACACTGCAATGATCATAAACCGACAGTAATCAAAAAAGCCCACGGACATGTGATTGCTGCCAGGATAATACCACATTTGTTTAGGCAAAGGCAAAAAAACTAAAAAAAAAAAAAAAAACATTATCTGTCAGAAACGTTATCAACTCTGTCAGAAAAGTAGCATATAGTCTACCACAGAGTGCAGAGATCTGTAGAACAAGTAGAATGAAAAAAAATTGCAAACATTAAAGAAGTCTATGCTATTTCATTGAGTATTGTAGTTATATTTAAGGCGTGCTGCTAACAGCATTCATGAGAACATTAGACGAAGTTATCATCTATATATATTAATGAAAACTCTAACAGTAGTATTGTTGCATGAATAATAAACAACTGATAAAATTATGCACCCTTAATCTATAGTAATGGTGCAATATCATATAATTTAACAATGTTCATTCATTCAAAACGGAGAAAACATCTTTCACAAACATCTACATATCTGTCTCTTTTAAAGTGTTTAGTTTATATAATGAGTTGTATTTGTAGGGGTTATTGTAGCACAATTCTTAACCCCACTCCAGACCTCACTAATTTTCAAACCCTGGCTACGGCCATGCTGCATCATGCCAAATAACGTATTTCAACATACACTTTAGTTTCTATGCTAAAAATATGAGAATATATTAATTTGCTTTGCCTGAGAAAGCACTGTCAATTTGATTCGTATCAAACACAATGTGATTTTCGGCAATCAAGATCTGGCAGCAACAAATCAGCCGTATTCCAGCAAACCACTAAGAACGCGCTACAATCCTGACGCGTCATAGCAGCAGAGCGGAGGCAAGAAAGCTGTGGAGAATGCACTTACCTGGAAGCTTCAGTAACTGACAGATTTAAAGAAAGTCACTGCCGTTTGGAAAATAAATAATTTCACATTCTTATTCCCAACATTTCATTATGTGAGCTTTGACACTAAAATGACAAGGATTTAATTTATAAACAAATTATTTAGCCAGTCCGTGAATTCATTCTAGCAAATGCCCTGGGTATGCGGAGCATTCGCAGCTTATATGGACGGAACGCCGCTGATGTACATACTATGTACTTATTATTTAATTACAATAACTAGGTACTAACCCTGAACCTACCCCTAAACCTAACCCTACCCCATGTATTTACCTTATGTTACCAGTACTTTCTTAGGTAGGTACACTGTAATTACATTGTAAGTACATGTAAGAGCATGTACTGTAAAATAAAGTGCAACCAAAATCTTATCATGTGATGTGAACATCTTTATTGTCATCTTTCATCGATTTAATGCATCCATTCCTTGCTGAACCACCCTCAAATATTTGTACAGTAATGTATATTGATAAATATGCTTTGATAAATGAATAATTCAGATGTTATAAATATTTTATGTAAAATGATAAAACAGTATGCAGAATGATCAGTGTGTGTGTGTTTGTGTGTATGGGTTTGTGTTGTTTTTATGTGTTTTCATTAATACTGTAATGTTACTATCATAAATTCAGGTAAAATGTCAGATAAGTCATCTGAATGCTTGTTTGTTTGTGTGTTCATGTAGATTAAAGAACCTGCAGAGAAGCAGCAGTTTTTCCAGGACCTAAGTGAGAATCTCGACACTTTTCCTGAAGATTTCTGTAAACATAAAGTGCTGCCTCAGCTCCTTACAGCCTTCGAGTTCGGCAATGCTGGCGCTGTTGTCCTCACACCATTATTTAAGGTGATAGACATTTTTGGTATTACATTTACACTTAACCATGTTGTACATTATCTTTAAAGTGTATTAACAAAAAGGTTTAAGTTTCTTTAATACAGTCCTGATATGTTGTTTGTGTTAGGTAGGGAAGTATTTGTCAGCTGAGGAGTACCAGCAGAAAATCATCCCAGTCATAGTGAAGATGTTCTCCTCTACCGACCGTGCCATGAGAATACGACTGCTACAGCAGGTATACATCACTTCATTGCTTTATGTAGCTTTCGTAAGAGTTTTCTACATTAGAGTTTAGTCATACCAAAGTCTTACCCAAACTCTCTATCATACACACTTCTACACTCTCAGTTCTAAATGTATACTTTCTTTCCATTTGTGCCTCTTTTTACCAGATGGAGCAGTTTATTCAGTATTTGAATGAAGCAGCAGTTAACTCACAGATTTTTCCACACGTGGTTCATGGCTTCACAGACACAAACCCTGCCATCCGAGAGCAGACTGTAAAGGTATTTGTATGCTCCATCTTCTCTCCTTTCCAGCGTTTTCACATTCAGTCAATATAACTGATGTTGGCATATTTATACATTTACATTTGTGCATTTAGCAGACACTTTTAAATGATGTTTCTTTTCATTTCTTTTTCTCCTGTAGTCCATGCTACTGTTGGCCCCTAAATTAAATGAAACCAATTTAAATCAAGAGTTGATGCGTCACTTTGCACGACTCCAGGCTCGGGACGATCAGGGCCCCATCCGTTGCAACACCACCGTTTGCCTGGGCAAAATTGCCCCCTACCTCAATGCTGGGGTAACTGCAGCTAAATCCAATAATCCTTCACTTGTTCAGGCATATTGTTTTCTCTCAATGACTATCTTTTTTTCCAATGCTTTTTTCTCAGATGCGCCAGCGTGTATTAATCTCTGCATTCTCACGGGCAACTAAAGACCCGTTTCCTGCCTCGCGTGCAGCAGGCGTGCTGGGGTTTGCTGCCACACATCAGTACTATAGTGTGGCAGAAAGCGCCAGCCGTATTCTGCCCACACTGTGCACACTGACTGTGGACCCAGACAAAAACGTCAGAGATCAGGTAAAGAAAATGCACAGCAGAACTGATACAGTATCTATTTATGTGTTCTGTGGTTTGGGTGTGTAATCCATCATTTTTTAAAGAGACAATTTCTTAAGTATTTATGTTCCTGTAGGCATTCAAAGCCATAAAAAGTTTCCTCAGTAAGCTGGAGACAGTTTCTGAAGACCCCTCTAAACTAGCTGAAATAGGTATGATGTTTTTAAAAGCATATTTTGTCCCTTAAAGGGATAGTTTACTTGAATTTTTTTTTTAAAATTCAGTCTTCTCAAATGAAGGTAATTGAATAAAAATATGTTAACGGTTCAATCGCAGAGAAGGATGTGACTGCATCAGCGCAGACAGGAGGCTCAGCTGCTACATGGGCAGGATGGGCGGTAACAGGTGTCTCATCTCTCACCTCCAAACTCATCCGAAATGCTCCGGCTGGTTCGGAGGCACCACCTGCTGAAAACAGCCCCGTCCCTCAACCTGCTGCTGGACCAGTACCCACAGATACTGCAAGCAAAGGTGTGCAACAAAACAAAAGCTATGTTTCATTTCAAAGGCTGCGCCCTCTGGAGGTCACATTTGTCATATGCATACATCAAGGAGGTCTCATTTAAAAAAAAAACACATTGTAAAATTGCCTGTTATTTCTAGTGAAGTGTAAATGACTGTACTTTCTTTCTTACTTTGGAATGTAATGGTTATTTTTCCTAAATGAGGCATCCTCAATGACATATGCAGCCAACAAATATGACTTCCTGAGGATATAGCCTTCCAATTTAGACAACTAAAGTATGATAAATAAAGGAAGTAGAATGAACATTATCAAGGAAGTAAATCTTGAATAGTAAGAAGCTAAATGATATAACTACAACCCGAATTCCGGAAATGTTGGGACGTTTTTTAAATTTGAATAAAATGAAAACTAAAAGACTTTCAAATCACTTGAGCCAATATTTTATTCACAATAGAACATAGAGAACATAACAAATGTTTAAACTGTGAAATTTTACACTTTTATCCACTAAATGAGCTCATTTCAAATTTGATGCCTGCTACAGGTCTCAAAATAGTTGGCACAGGGGCAGCAAAGGGCTGAAAAGGCAAGAAATTTTGAAAAGATTCAGCTGGGAGAACATCTAGCACCTAATTAAGTTAATTCACATCAGGTCTGTAACATGATTAGCTATAAAAGGGATGTCTTAGAGAGGCAGAGTCTCTCAAAAGTAAAGATGGGCAGAGGCTCTCCAATCTGTGAAAGAGTGCGTAAAAAGATTGTGGAATACTTTAAAAACAACGTTCCTCAACGTCAAATTGCAAAGCCTTTGCAAATCTCATCATTAACAGTGCATAACATCATTAAAAGATTCAGAGAAACTGGAGAAATCTCTGTGCGTAAGGGACAAGGCCGAAGACCTTCATTGGATGCCCATGGTCTTTGGGCCCTCAGACGACACTGCATCACTCATCGGCACGATTATGTCATTGACATTACTAAATGGGCCCAGGAATACTTCCAGAAACCACTGTCGGTAAACACAATCCGCCATGGCATCTGCAGATGCCAACTAAAGCTCTATCATGCAAAAAGGAAGCCATATGTGAACATGGTCCAGAAGCACCGTCATGTCCTGTGGCCCAAGGCTCGTTTAAAATGGACTGTTTCAAAGTGGAAAAGTGTTCTATGGTCAGACGAGTCCAAATTTGACATTCTTGTTGGAAATCACGGACGCCGTATCCTCCGGGCTAAAGAGGACTGAGAACTTCCAGCGTGTTATCAGCGTTCAGTTCAAAAGCCAGCATCTCTGATGGTGTGGGGGTGCATAAGTGCATACGGTATGGGTAGCTTGCATGTTTTAGAAGGCACTATGAATGCTGAATAAAGGTTTTAGAGCAACATATGCTCCCCTCCAGACAATGTCTATTTCAGGGAAGGCCTTGTGTGTTTTAGGTCCTGAAATTTAACATAGTTGTTTATTTAAGTTGTGAATATTTCAATTCAAAATATTTCACACACATTTTCATGATTAAAAATTCAATAATTCATATTCACCTTCCAGAATTCACTTCCAAAATATTCAGTCTGTTTAAAAATACGATGTATGATATTCGACAGGCAAATTTTGGTCATTTTATTTCACTTTCCAAATTCGCTGCCACAAATTCAGTGGTTAAAATTCGGCAGAAAATTCAGTGTTGCACATCCGGGACCCACAGGAATAGCAGTAGAGCACTGATGCATGATCTCCAGCTGATGTTAGCCACTCACCAGCAAGTGACGCAAGCGGCTGTTGATGAAGACCATATGTGGATCAAGTCATTCATTCACAAAAACTGATTTGCAGAAATGGAGCAAGCGCTAAGTAGAAGTTTTGATTATCGGGGCCAGTATAAACGAAATGCTGATTGTGTGTATATTTAATCCAACATCTTCGCTTTCTCTACCACAAAGGAGATTATAATGCTCTTTTACCTAATGCTGAAGTACAGAACTAACATTACACCTTGCTTTCGGTTGCTTAGTTTCTGTAACTTTGTAACATGGCTTGTGTGGCGCTGTGATGTAATACTGGGGTTACCCTCATGCGTCACAATCCAGGATTTTAACGGCCAGCGTCAGCCCTCTGTGAGAGCTAGCCAAGTGATATAAGACCTCAGATCTCAGAACACACTTTACTGATGATTATGCGAACTATATCGACAGTACATCAGAACATGTATTTTAGATTTTTATAGAAATATAATATATGACAACAATCACATATCTCACACAGGGATCGCACTGTCATAGTCAAGCATAATTTAAAATAAATACATAATCACATGAAATCAGATTTTTTAAAAAAATAAAACATTTTAGCCGTCGTGAGAGTTTTTTGGCACAGGTCAGCATGACATCAGAACAAGGCGGACGTAACTCGGACACTTTTTATTTATTTATTTTAAAATATGTTATTTTTTATTATTTATTTGTTTTTCTCGCGACGGCGAGGCGGCTGTGTAGGATTGTGCAGTCGAGTGCAGTTGTCACCGGTGGAGAGCAACTGTGCTCGACTGCACAATCCGACATGTAGTAGGTAGGGTATCACGTTTATCAGCAGCACAGCAAGAGTGAGAATATCGCGATATCCGCCTTTGATTTCGTAGGTATCTGTAGGTATCTACTTCGAGAGGTCAGAACTGTCCATCTTGACTGCGCTTATTTCACTCCTCCCCTCACTGTAGCCGCCTACTCTCGCCTACACTTCAGACAAGGCGAGGCACATCTCAAACAAGCCTAATAATAGCTGTCATTGCGTTAGTGTACTACTGAGCCGCGTAATGCGTTTTCTTTAACCGACTTCTGAGGGAAACAGCGTGAAACCTTGCGCGTTCGTTCATATTCTACATCTGCTTAACTGTCGATATAATGAATGAATGAATGAGTGAATGAGGCATTTATATAGCGCTTTATTGTGTATTGCTATACACCCAAAGCGCTTTACAATCATATAGGGGGGTCTCTCCTCAACCACCACCAGTGTGCAGCATCCACTTGGATGATGCGACGGCAGCCACAGGACCTTGAGGCCAGTGCGCTCACCACACACCAGCTACAGGTGGAGAGGAGAGAGTCATAGAGCCAATCAAGTGGATGGGGATTATTGGGAGGCCATGATTGACAAAGGCCAGTGGAGGGAATTTGGCCAGGACACCGGGGTTATACCCCTACTCTTTACTAAAAGTGTCATGGGATTTTTAATGACCACAGAGAGTCAGGACCTCGGTTTAACGTCTCATCCGAAAGACGGTTATAGCGATATAGTTCACATAATCATCAGTAAAGTGTATTGTGAGATCTGAGGTCTTATATCACTGTATTAGTTCACAGTAGGGCTGGGCGATTTATCTCATGCAATATGCATGCGCATCTCGTCAGTAAAACCGGCTCCTTGATTAGCGGTAAATCCCCATCACCTGTTTTCAAATGGAGCGGCATTTAATACACGGAGCCGTAGTTCACTGAGAAGCTACGCAATATGGCGTTCATATCGCAGATGATAAACGCCCCGATGAGCAGCGGTGCGTAGCTTCTGTGAACTCTGACTCCATTGTGTGCATGCGCTCATTGAAAACAGGTGATGGGACCCACAGTCATCTCATGGCCTGGATTCACAGGCGCGTGATGCGTCGTTGGGGAATCCTGGAGTGTGACATATGAGGGCAACCGCAGTATTACAGCACAGCGCCACAAAAGCCATGATACAAAGTTACAGAAACTAAGCAACCGAAAGCAAGATGTAATGTTAGTTCTGTACTTCAGCGTTAGAGAAGGAAATAAAACGTTATAATCTCCTTGTGTAGAAGAAGCTGCCTATGTAGGCTACGGGAAACAGCGAAGATGTTGGATTAAACGTACACACAATTAGCGTTTTCACATGTTTATACTGGCCCCGATAATGGCAGCGAATTTGGAAAGTGAAATAAAATGACTGAAATTTGCCTGTCGAATATCATACATCGTATTTTTAAACAGATTGTGATTTCACGGAAGTGAATTCTGGAAATTGAAATATGAGAAATTATTGAATTTTTAATTATGAAAATGTGTGTGAAATATTTAGTTAGTATTCACAGCTTAAATAAACAACTATGTTAAATTTCAGGACCTAAAAATGCAAGCCCTGGAAATACAAGGCATTAAAATGCAAGCACTGTTAATTGCAATGCATCTTTTTTTCGATTTGTGGAATTCAGCATGCTTTATATTTCAAAATCTATTGTCATTATTCTGCTTCCATAAAATTCTTTTAGTTTTCATTTTATTCAAATTTAAAAAAACGTCCCAACATTTCCGGAATTCAGGTTGTAGTTGCCACAAAATGTTTTTACAAATTTACATTGAAAAACCCTTTCATTCAATCAGTTGCGTATTTACATGTACAAAAATAACTTTTCATTTAGAGATTTTAGAGTATGATTTTAGATTTACAAGTGATTGATTATAGTTGTTTAATAACCTAGTTTTCAACCTACCAAACAGTTTTAATCTGCAATTTTATTTTATTATTATTTTTTTTTTTTTTTCCCAAAAAGATTATTAGCAGAAATAAACATTAAAATGAGTGTCACCAAGTTTATTATCTCATCAACTTCCTTTTTTCCTGTTAGGGCCAGAAATGAGAGCACAGACATCAGGTGCATGTGGGATCAAATCAGAGACATCAAATGAGGAGGCAGTGGAGCCAGATGGGGATCGGTGGGATGATGAAGATTGGGGAAGCCTTGAGGTGAAAGATGGTTATTCAAATTATGTAAAGTCTCTGGTGTTTTTTCAGTGCTTGACATTTTATAGTGTTAAAAGTTATCTTACACATGAATACTGAGAAATTTGAATAATTCCTTATCTCTGCACCCACAGGACCCTGAAAAAGTCCAAACAGATCCAGATGACTGGCATTCTGATTGGTCTGCAATGTCATCAACACAGAAGAAAAGCAGTGTAAGTGATTTGCATTAGTGTAGCTTATCGAATAAAAGATCACTATTATCCTACTTGATTTGTTCAGTGTTTGCTTTGTGCAAATGGTGAGGACATATATACAATATCCATACTTATAATTACTAAATGGAAAAACTTAACAGGTTTTTAACCATATTCATTCTACATTATTGGTTGTCTGAGATGGGATTTTCAATATATTTTATAAAAAATATTTCAAAATATGTAGAGCATATTGTACGTGCATTGCAATATAATGATCAAATTAGATAATTCTATTCATTCAAATGTTACTTCACAAATAAATGATCTATTATCCATTAATAAGGCTAATCTACAGCTTGTCATGTTTCCATAGGTGGGTCGGAAGTCCTCGGAGGCAGTCAAGAAGCAGAGTTCTGATTGGAGCTCTGGCTGGGATGCCGACGACAGCTGGTCTAATGAGAAAGAGGCAGATGGTCAGGGTCAAAGTTCACCTGCTGATGAGGGCTGGGGTAATGACTGGGATGAGGATGGAAGTCTGGCTGAGAGTTTCAACCCAGCACCTCGAAGTAAACCCTCAGCTGGAGCTCCAAAGAGTGGCAGATTAAGCTCTGCGCAGGAAGGGGTACGATTGGCCAGCGATTATAACTGGGATGGAGCGGAAGGAAAATCAACAACATCCGATCTGCTGTCCAGTGTGTCACAACGAAGTACTACGGTAAGTCTCTGGTGGAGGTATTTCCTTTCATTGTGAATTGCTAAAGGTGGCGGAAATCCATTCTGGATTATAGTTCCCTCCCAGTGTATGATGTTTATGTGTGATGTGTGTTTTTTTTTTTTTTTGTCCACAGAAGTCTGATGGCTGGGATGCAGATAGTGCAGGAGACTGGGGAACAGAGGAAAACTGGGAGTCACTGGATGGAGATCAGGGTCAGAGACTTTTTTTTTTTTTTTCTCTTCTCCAGTTTATGCACTTAAAGGGATAGTTCACCCAAAAATGAAAATTCTGTCATTAATTACTCACTCTCATGTCGTTCCAAACCCATAAGACCTTCGTTCATCTTCGGAACACAAATTATGATATTTTTGATGCATTCCGAGAGCTCTCTGACCCTCCATAGACAGCAAGGGTCTAACACAATCAAGGCTCAGAAACGTAGCAAGGAGATTGTTAAAATAATCCATGTGACATCAGTGGTTCAACTGTAATTTTACGAAGCTACGAGAATACTTTTTGTGTGCAAACAAAAATAACGACTTTATTCAACAATTCGTCTCCTCCACGTCACCTTATAGCACCATTTTGGAAAGTATCACATACGTAAACAACGCAAGTATCACAGATGCAAACTCCTCACTTTTCAGTGACAGCTCACTTTTTTGAGATAAAAATAGATCACCT